>OY759269.1:43790738-43810738 GCA_963662155.1 Lamellibrachia columna | reverse complement strand
AGAGAGCGGTTTCTGAGGATTCTGTCAATAGAATGCAAAGACAACATTCTAGAAAGCAAACAGACAGACCAGGTAGAAATAAGAGAGAACAATGCTACAGTTCTGGTATCAATTCCTTGGGACTGGTCAAAGCGCTTTACACTTCATCTCCTGGCAGACCTGTTCATTCCATCACCAACTCGACTTCTCTGGGAAGCATTCAGCCTTGATGCAATTTTCTGAGCGAAAACTATTCGTTCAGATACCCACCTCTGTGGATAGCCAGTTATTCGTGTGTACAGCTGACTGAAGCAATGAGGGGTAAACGAAATTGCCCTAGTTTCGAAACGGCAGCAAGAGGATTCGAAACGGGATCTCTCGATAGAGAGTCCGATGTTCTGACCACAACGCCAGCGCGCCCCGCAATTTTCCAACAGCCTTTTCGCTGCATTTACTTGACCCCGGTACTTATGCTTCAGCCTCGTGTTTTCTTCACCAGTCGCCTCTTCCTCACTCTCCAGTGCCTCCTTCTTCTGTCTTGTTGCTTCTTCAATGCAATATACGTGATGGCTGCCCGTTACAATGTCAACTAGGCTAACCGTTACAATGTCAACTAGGCTACCCGTTACTGTGTCAACAAGGCTACCCGTTACTACGTCAACAAGGCTACCCGTTACAATGTTAACTAGGCTACCCGTTACAATGTCAACAAGGCTACCCTTTACAAAGTCAACAAGATTGTTATAAAACAAATCTAAGTATCACGACTGCCAAGAGGCACTTCTTTGCCACGACCACCGAGGTAGCAGGGCTACGATATTTTCTGAGTTGTCATGGCAAAGTGGACTGTAGTTGTTCGCCACGTTTTTAAAACTAATGAATAGCCCTACGGCAGCGCAGACTCTTAGAATGTTCGATGGTAATCAATATTGACACTAAGCACCGCTCAGATTTGGCCAAGAAGAACATTACTGCCCTACTATCAGTAAAGGTGAACTGCAGCTCAGACTCGCAGAGCTATATGAACCCTCGCAGGAAGTATTACGGAAAATTAAGTCAGCCACCATCGACTACAATAGTGCGCACGGGCGTTCAACAAAACGATTGATTTTCTCTAAATATTAAGTTTATTTTATATTTCTTTCTTTTGTTTTCTTTGTTTGGTTATATATGAAGGGGTGGAGCGATCGGTCTTGAGTGTTCGTGGCGACCAGCTGCGAGACTGCTGGGCTGCACGGGGCGGCGGTTGGCTAATGATCTCAGTCATTTTGATCGTCATAGGTTGACATGTATGCACTGACTCAACCTGTAGATTACGCAAACTTACTACAGACAAAACAGTCTATATGGGGTAACGGCAACACTGCGAGTACAGACAAGATCTTAGATCTATGCAGATTCTAAAGGTCAACAATTTTGGCTACATTTGTTACTCAGAAGCGTGACGATCCAATTACGTGACGCACTACTGCCCTGCTAGTGGGCTTTTCTTACGTTCGCCGTTCGACTCTATTCATGCTGGGTGCAGGTTCGATATGGGAAGCTATTATTAAAGTGACGTGACAAAAAGTCAGAATTAAGATACTGGGCCTTCAAACACGCAATCGTACACAGTGTACACGCATAGGTACACCCATAGTTTATATAAAGAATGTGGTTTTACAACCACATATACAAGTGAGTTACGAAGATATACAACACATTTTTAAGATATACAATGGGTATGAAAATGCAGATGTAAATAAGAAAGTTTCATTAACTACAGGACGAAGTAACGGGAAGGAATGGTGTAGATTGGGCATCAGAAAGCACTCATTCTCAAACTGACAATAAACAAATGGAATAAATAAACTACATATAGTGATGATAGTGGGTGATTTAGTTATTGAGTGATTGAATGAGTGAGTGAGTGAGTGAGTGAGTGAGTGAGTGAGTGAGTGAGTGAGTGAGTGAGTGAGTGAGTGAGTGAGTGAGTGAGTGAGTGAGTGAGTGAGTGAGTGAGTGAGTGAGTGAGTGAGTGAGTGAGTGGTACCGTGGAAGGATGCCTGGGCAATAATCCAATATATATTGTCGTCAATATTGTCAATCGCACCACTGTGAAGACAAAAAACAGTTTGCCTTTACGGCAATGCCATAAAAACAAACTGGCTGCCATATTGGATGTTGTACATAATATATCATGATCATAGAAAAGGCATGTATTCAAGGTTTTCAATTTGAAAATGAAATTCATGAAATGTTGCCATCCACAAAATTACACGTTATGATCGTTGACCTTCACCTGTCCTTGACATTGGTGACCCAGCCTAGGCACCCACTCCAGAAATGTTGCTCAGAATTTATGCAACAGGTGTAAAAAATGTGGTGATTTAATCAAGTTTTCACGATCTTATCGGCATTTCGCCACCGGATTATACGCAGTGTAGTATGTTTTAAACCAGCTCGATCAAATGTACGTAAAGACCTATTCGTAAATTCCGTAACAGGGTTCCTGTAGAAATAAGTTGACAAACATATACACACGCATGCGCACGAACAGGCATATGCACACGCACACGCTCACGCTTACGCACACGCTCACGCTCACGCACACACACGCACGCACGCAAAGACACATAATTAATCTACGCCACCGATCTTCTGAAAAAATAATATATGCCGAGTACTAGAAGGGAAGACAAATAAGACAGATGGTGTATGACAGATCAATCTACAATCACGTGAAAACGCACTGCAGAATGTTTTAAACCCGCCCACCACCATTCTTTTTACGCTCGGTCGAATGTACGTACTTAATTATTTTTAGTACCCTTGCCCTATTGGTTGGCGGCAGAAATCAGTTCACGCCACAAACAGACTAAAAAGGGTCTAGTGTTAGAAAGGAAGACGAATGAGACATATGGTGTATCGCAGATCGGCATACAATCAAATGTGAATAACTCACTTGCACAATTGTAACAACAATCCCAAAGACGGATAAGCAACTCATTGGTGAGCAGTAAACCGGACCAGCTTCACCCGGACTGACCTCGAATTTAGTGCTTCGTAATACAAACAAAGAGGTATATGTGGTCAAAGAGGACGTAGACACCGGTCAGCTCAGACATGTTTCTGCCTGGCCCCAGCTGGGCTTTAATGGCGTTCGCTGTCTTGCTGTCTGCCGCTGTATCTGGCCAAGTCTTCACAGAGCCGGCCCACCTGTACCCGTACGGTCCAGGGGCAGGGGACAGTACGGTTCCAGTAGAAGACGACGGCAGTTCGGGAGAGGTTCCTGTATCGCCACCGTTTCCGTTCTTTGGGGCACCGTACGATTCTCTTTATGTAAGTACACGAAGCTGCAAATATAGGTTACGTTTTTATCAAGAACACAACTTTGCTAAATTGATATTATTATAACAGTATTATTTATGCATTTTCATACATTTAAGAAAATACATGAAAGTTTATTTAAACCACACTTAACTCTCGAAAATTATATATTAACTCTAAAAACAGGCAAACATGGTTTATTTGTGCGGCATTTGTAAACAGTTAATGTGAAATTCCAACGTAAACATACACGCACAAACACACGCGCGGGCGCGATTTGCGGGAGGGACATAATCTGGTCGTTTTGTATACTGTATGAATATATTCCTGAATAGCGAGTGGCTGTAATAGACGAACTGTTATCCTAAGCTCTGGGGTCGTTGGCTGCGAGCCACGTAGACAGGTACTGACGAGGGACGATTTGCGGGAGGTACGTCATCTGCTCGTTTTGTATACTTGTATATATAGATGTTGTGTTTCGATTAAGTCAAACATATTATGCAGGGCGCACGTACTACACACTGTCCTGCCCGGTTAGTTCGGCGCACGTACGGGCACGTGAATGCACATCTAATCGGTGCAGGCTAACACCAGGCTTGATGACTCAAGTCACAGGGGCTGACTTGTGACTTGACTCGGAATTCAGATAGATGACTCGATACTTGTCACCGTATCCATTTTGGACCACCCTCTGGGTGCAAGTATTGATTTCCTGGCAAAAAAACTCCCAAATCCTTAAAAGTTGCTAGTGTCATTTTGTCAAAGGTGGAGGAAGTTATTGGCTATTCACCCAATATATGCCCCCGCAGAGAAATGCCAAATGGTTCAAAATGACTAGAAGTAATGCCAGAGTGGTGACAAATTATTAATTTTGCAGTGTGCCACTGTGAACCCCATAGAGTAGTATTGAGTTGTCTATATAGGAAAACCTTCATACCAGTCATTTTAATGAGTAACCAAATCATATAATGAAGAATGAAATACCACAATTAGAGGCCACATGGTCAACATATGAGAAAGTATGATTACATTTATTATATGATCATTATTATACTAATTAAAGGGTGTTTGTCTATTTCGGGGACAAAAGGGACGTCATTTTGTTGTTGTGCGTTTTTGGGGTTTACCAACATGATTTTGCTATTCAGCACACCCAAGTCACCCTAAAACCGTTTGTCGCCACACTTTACTAATACATGTCTTCAGGGTTTTAAGTTTTCTGAAATTGGCACCGTTCTATGTAAGTACAAACGCGTTTGTATTGTTATTCAACGTAACAGCACCGTTTGAACTCCCTCCGATATCCGCAGGGATAGATGTTATCACCATGTTCAGTGTTACTTTATTGGCGTGAACGTGTTAGTTTGAAAAATAATCCTAATGTAAGGCCGACGTCGTCTCTGAGCCAGTCTTGTTTTCCTAGATCGGGTGCAACTTAGCTTGGCCAACTACCAACTAGTTCAGTATTTTATTGAGACACAACGTCATAAATAATAATAATAATAATAATATTCCTATTATTTTTGGACTTTCTCACTGTTGTTGTTCCTTTGCTCACAAACACTGATATTCTACTAAATATAGGGAAGTTAGAACGAATTATCACACGTTCCCAATACAGACTCCAGGGTGCGCCACAAGTTAACGCGGGGCTCATTTTCCCCCAATAAAGACCAGAGTTGGTAGGGGCCCTATACGTTCACGTGGCGGGTCATATTTGCTAAATGCTGAAGTACTGTGTCACGAAGCATTGTGACAGATGGCAGACTTGGTGCTTGGTGTGTCATTGCACACTCATATAAAACCGCGTTTAATTATCCGATGCTGGGTCCGTTCATACCCACCAACTCTGGCCAACTAACAGTCAGATAACGCCGTCAATGCTAACGGCATTGAAACGTGTGTCCTGGTTCGCCAGGTCGCTGCCCCCACCTCGGTCGCTGCCCTCACCCCCGGTCGCTGCCCCCACCCCGGTCGCTGCCCCCACCCCCGCCTTCGCTGCCGTCCAGTTTGCTATTCATCTGAAAGCGATAAAAAAATCGTCGCAGTAGCGTTGAATGGTTGTTTTGATCCGTTACGGTTGTTTGACACGAATAATGATTCATTCTGTGTGTGCTGAATACGGTAAAATACTGAAATAAGCCCCCCCATCCGAACATAAACCCCGCTGAAAAAAAACATGCACATTCGTGCGCTGACTACCAAACACGGGTTGTCTCATCGATGTATCACTCTTAATCGTGAAAATGACGATCTTTTCGTCGCTAAGCTTCTCTGTACAATATGAAATGAAATTTATTAGACCAATAATTACAAGTACATATTATAATTTAGTATATACAATAGGTCAGGAGACTCCCGTTAAGGCATTTAAATGCCGCTACCACGAGAGACACCTTGAATAATAATTGCAGTATAATAATAGTAATAATACATTTACAGAGTAATTTAGCTAATAATACATGAATATGTCATAGTGATGATTACATATCATACCAACAAATCACAGCACTCTTCCAAGCAATTTAGGTTTTCATGACTTCCAGGAACAATGTGGTAATTCCTGGCTTCACACAGCTGATAAGTCAGACCAGAATGAACAAAAATAACTATCTTAACATTCCTACAAGCACAATGTGTGGGTTTGTCTAGAGGACTGGACCTTTTCAAAATAATGGCAGTAAATCAAGTTGCACCTGGTCTGGTAAAAATTTGCTGTACACTTACAGATGTTAAGGATTTGAAAGTGTCCCCGTGATAAAGTGTAATAGTTGGGTTGTTTGCAATGCAAATCTGATTGTGTATGGGCATACTTACAATAAGTAATATCCTCATCGCGTTTAAATGTTACGTTCACATGCTTCAATTATGTTTGATTTGTGTATGTTTGTCAAATAATATTTTAACCCGAAACAGTTAGGAATGCCCGTGGGGGGCATACCATGCCAGTGGGGCGTCATCATGCCAGTGGGGGCCGTACCATGCCAGTGGGGCCGTACCATACCAGTGGGGCCCGTACCATGCCAGTGGGGCCGTACCACGCCAGTGGGGCCGTACCATGCCAGTGGGGCCATACCATGCCAGTGGGCCATACCATGCCAGTGGGACCGTACCATACCAGTGGGGGCCGTATCATGCCAGTTGGGCCGTACCACGCCAGTTAGCTAAAGCAATATGCCCATTATTTTTAAATAAGTGTGAGTCTGTCCTTTTTACTGAGGACAGACACTGACGCGACCAGCCTGAGGACAGACACTGACGCGACCAGCCTGAGGACAGACACTGACGCGACCAGCCTGAGGACAGACACTGACGCGACCAGCCTGAGGACAGACACTGACGCGCCCAGCCTGAGGACAGACACTGACGCGACCAGCCTGAGGACAGACACTGACGCGCCCAGCCTGAGGACAGACACTGACGCGCCCACCCAGCTCAGTAGCCAGTTCCTTCAGTATTCAACACACTGACTCGAGTCGCCCATTTTCGTGACTTCCGACATAACTTCAGAGAGATGACTCGAGATTTGACTTGGACTAGGAGGTCATTCACTTGAATTGACTTGCCAGTTTGTGGCTTGCTAACATGTTTGGTGGCTCGAAACGCACGCAAAACGTGACAGGCGGCACTTGATATATACACACATATAGGTTAAAAAAAGTATTAAATTAAGGCACTGACCTGCAAGTCAAGTCAAGTCAGGTATCAAATCAATTACCTCTAGTACAGTCTCAATCCATCTCTCTGAATTCCAAGTCAAGTCCTATGTCACCAGGGTTCACCAGTCATCATGATATTAATTGTGGCTTTTCTATTTTTATCAGGAAATTTAGGCTATATATATATTTATATATATATATATATATATATATATATATATATATATATATATATATATATATATATATATATATTTATGTGTACATACCTATATTGATATATATATATATATATATATATATATATATATATATATATATATATATATATATATATATATATGTATATAAATATGCATATATATATATATATATATATATATATATATATATATATATATATATATATATATATATGTATATATATATATTATATATATATATATATATATATATATATATATATATATATATATATATATATATATAATCAATATATAATATAATTTTATTATACAGACACCACCTTCACTAAGCAATGTAATTAAACCACCTCACGTACAATACTCGCTAAATTGTATACATACATTCACGACCGTAAGTTATGTTATCATGCAATGTCGTAAGTATTTCCGGTTTTTCAGGTGAACACAAACGGGGCGATTTCCTTCAATAATGAGGTTAGTAGCTACGAACCTGTCTCTTTTCCCCTGGAGGGAGAAATGCGCATGATAGCGGCACTTTGGACGGATATTGACACGGAGGCTAATGATGGTCGGGTGTACTATCGGGAAACGACGGACGCTGACTTGCTTCAACGAGCAACCGACGACGTGAGGTCAGCATTCGATGCACTGTCCCTGTTTACTGCTACCTGGGTGTTCGTCGCCACGTGGCACAAAGTGACCTATTATGAAGGCTCGTATGACACTCCAAGTAAATTTGTGTTTGTTTTGTATTGTCTATACACACCAGGCCAATCATCAGGGTTTTGTAAATAGGGGTTCGAGCTTACGCAATCGCGTGTTTCGGGGATGATTTCTGAAAACAATTACGGTTAAAACATTCTCAAAAGGGGTTATAACCCCACCCGGATGGTAATGCATATTCGTCAGTACAAATAAACAAACGTGAATGAATTTTAAAAATCTGAAGCAGAGACGACATGTGTGTTGATTAGTTCCTTATTAGAAGGAACATCACTCAATATATTATAATGTTATTCACTGGTCACACCGCTTATGTTCTGTATCCTTTGGTATTTTTTGTTTCGCCTTACGTTCAATGTATGTACCATACGCCAGGAATAAATTCCAAAACATAAGCCGATGTTAAATGAAAATGCAACACTGTTCAGTAGTACAACAGAAATTGCTATATGCAAAGTACTGTAGTACATCACAATTTGTTCAGGTGATGATGATGTGCACGTGGTCAGTGGCGATTAATCTGAATATAGGCGCACACGTAGATAACGTTCTGTCTTTCACAGGTGAGCACATTCCAAATCGTGATGATTTCAAATGGCCATATGTCTTTCACGATGTTGAACTATGGCGATATCAACTTTGCCAACGATGAAGACAAAAACTATGCGCAGGTAAGACCAACACCTAAGCTTACAGAGAAGACCAACACCTGAGCTTACAGAGAAGACCACTCTTATCCTTTCATTCTCCTTTGTTGTTTACAGTACATGTTGATGTATTTGTTTTGTCTGTCTGTCTGCCTGTCTCTCTGTCTTTCTGTCTCTCAGTCTCTCTGTCTCTCTGTCTTTATGTTTATGTCTATCTGTTTACCTCTCTCTCTTTCTCTCTCTCTCTCTCTCTCTCTCTCTCTCTCTCTGTATCTGTGTCTCTGTCCCTCCCGTCCCTCCCTCCTTCCCTCTCTCTCCCTCCCTCCCTTCCCTACCGCCTCTCTCTCTCTCTCTCTCTCTCATCTCTCTCTCTCTCTCTCTCTCTCTGTATCTGTGTCTCTGTCCCTCCCCTTCCCTCCCTCCTTCCCTCTCTCCCTCCCTCCCTCCCTCCGCCTCTCTCTCTCTTCTCTCTCTCTCTCTCTCTCTGTTTCTGTCTCTCTGTCTCTTTTTTTGTCTTCCTGACTCTATGTCATTGTGTCCCTCCCCCATCTCCCTCTCTCTCTCTCTCTCTCTCTCTCTCTCTCTCAGCTCTCTCTCTCCCTCTATCTCTCTCTCTCCCCCCCCCTCTCTTTCTCTCTCTCGCTCTCTCTCTCTCTCTCTCTCTCTCTATCTATATATCTATCTATCTATCTATCTATCTATCTACTCTATTTCTCATAATACTTCTGCTACTTCAGGTTGGTTTTAATGCGGGTGACGGGGTGCGTGCCTTCTCCGTTCCTGGATCTTTGACGAGTGCCATACTCAACATTGGATCAACGACTAATGTTGAAGTTCAAGGCCGATGGATTTTCCGACTTGACACAAGTATCATCACCATCGATGGATGTTAGTAAAGCGTTGTGATCGTGGTGGTGGTGGTTGTGGTGTTGTTGTTGGTGGTGGTGGTGGTGGTAGTACTCCTCTAGTGGCAGTGATGGTGACGTATTACTCTTATATTGTGGCAGTGGTAATGGTGGTAGAACTCATATAGTGGCAGTGGTGGTGGTGGTAGTACTCATCTAGTGGCATTAGTGGTGGTGGTAGTACTCATCTAGTGCCAGTGGTGGTGGTGGTAGTACTCATATAGTGGCAGTGGTGGTGGTGGTAGTACTCCTATATACACACTTATAAACCATACGAGCACAAACATGTAGAAATATGCCGTTAATATCGCGTACATATTATAAGTAGAACATGAAGACATTAACTGACGCGTATGCCGCTCCAGCTACCGTAAGAGATCAACAAACATAATATGCCTACCAATTATTGGTTTATCTTGCAGCTGTACTCTGTTACAATGGACCCCTCGCGCACGGAAGCACGAACACCGGCAGTATTTCCGTTGGTTCGGTCGTGAACTTCTCTTGCGATCTCGGATACCGCTTAACCGGCTCCGAGCAATGGTCGTGCACGGAAAATGGAATTTGGAACGGCATAGACGCCACCTGTGTTGGTGTGTACATTGTAATGTAGGAATTAATGTAATTTGGTCTGTGGAATAAATTATACGAAATAAAAGCATAGATATAGTTATGGGCAGACAGTCACATAATCTAGACAAAGAACAGCAACACTGACGTTGACGACTTGTCGTTTTCGTGCGACTACGGATTTCGCCTTGATGGATCGGCTCAGCGAAGTTGCAGATTGGAACGGAACAAAAGCCACATGTGTTGTTCAGTCCATTTACACAACGGAAAAATGCTGCATGTTAACAGGGCAGAGAAAATTAACCATTCTGAATTGCCAACATGTGCAATCTGAATTTTTTAAAGCGACAACAGTCGGATGGTGTTTTGAAACATCCCTTAGATATAGGCGCTTTATATAAGTACAGACATAGTTAGACAAGTGGAGAAAATGATTATATAGAAAGAAATGATTTAATAAACATTTTTAACTCTATGACAAATCTTGCTCGTTTTGCATGTTCCCCTATATTTAATATAATGTTTCAGCGGTTTGATGTTCCTTTTATGATTTCTTTGCAGGAATCCCGTGGTGCGGAACATTGTTGATGCCAGTTAACGGTAGCAAGAATGGCGACAGTGATATTATCCAGTCCGTAGCTACGTTCTCCTGCAACTACGGATTTGTCTTAAATGGATCGGCACAGCGAACTTGCACGGACGAAAAACTTTGGAGCGGAGAAGAAGCCGTCTGTTCCGGTTAGCTTATCTGCTAAATGATCTATACTGATTTATTTGTGTACATATGTGCAATATCGTGCATTGCCTCAAAATGAGACACAATCTTATCTTATTTAATGTGTGAAAAAATTACAGTTACACATTTCTAAGCTTATATCGGTTTTACAGAGAACGGCAGTGAACCGCTATTATAATATTTTTGCAGTGTTGCACTGTGGCTCTTTAGAGACGCCGTCAAATGGCACACAGAACAGCAGCACTGTTGTCGATTCAGTCGCGACGTTTTCGTGCGACTACGGATTTCGCCTTGATGGTTCGGCTCAGCGAAGTTGCACGAATGACGGAGACTGGAACGGAATAGAAGCTAACTGTGTTGGTCAGTCTGTTTACACAGTGGAGGAAATGCTGCATGTTAACAGGGTGGACAATATTAATCCTTCTGAATCGCTAACAGGTGCAACATGAAATGTCTAAAGCGACAACAATCGGATGTTGTTTTGAAACATCCCTTAGATATAGAAATTTATATAAGTCACGTTATTCCCTATATTAAATATTATGTTTCAGTTGTTTGATCAACATTGCTAGCACTATTAAGTATTAATTAAGTCGGGTGGAGAAGCATTTCCACTATTTACTTAGATGTTATCATTTACATGTAGCGATTCACTGCGGCTCTTTGGAGACGCCGACAAATGGCAGTAAGATCGGCAGCAATGACGTCGTCGATTCAGTTGTAACATTCTCCTGCGACTACGGATTTCGCCTAAGCGGTTCAGCTCTGCGGAATTGCACAGACCAGGAGACTTGGGATGGGGAAGTAGCGATCTGTGTAGGTCAGCATACGTTTCGTTAGAGTGAATCCGGTAATTATGGTGTACTATTTTAATCTTCGAAATACATGCAATTAAAAATGATTGCCAGTTTAACTATGACAGTATGGGTTGAACAGATTATTTGTTTTTAATAAACAAACAATTGAACAACACAATGGTGACCTCAATATTGTAATTTGTTTGCAGAGATCCATTGTGGCTCCATCGGCACGCCGTCAAACGGCAGTCAGGTCGCCAGCAATGATGTGTTGGACTCTGTTGCGACCTTCTCTTGCGATCGCGGATTCCGACTAACTGGTTCCACGCAACGAACATGCATGGAAACCGGAAATTGGAACGGTTCAGAAACTGACTGTGTCGGTCAGTTGATTTTCCCATTAGAATGATTGGGGTTTCTTGTTAGTGCATTGTGTTATTCATGCTATGTTTACATTGCATTAGGAAGTCCTTAGGTACGTCTGACTAGTTCCAAATAGTATTAATTCACATTTCAGTTGTTTGTGGTGCGAGGTGGCTCGGCGGTAAGAGCGCCGGACTGCCAATCGAGATGATTGGGCTTCGAGTGATCATGCTGCCGTATCGAAACTTGGACAATTTCTTTCACCTTACTTGGCCCCAGTTTACTTAGCTGTATAAACTGGTACCTGGATATACTCGCTGATATCCCAGTGATTATAAGAATAAGCATTATAAGAATAAAGATGATTCACGAAGAAATTGCAGCAGGATGCTTTAATGGAAGTTGATATGGTGCTTGCGTGAACATTGCTGTCGGGGGCAAAGTGAAACGCGCTCAGAGCAACGAATGTTGAAGGGCGAGGTATAAATTAAACGTTTTGTTGATTTATGTTATGTAACGTTTGTTTAATCTTTACACACATTTTGCAAATAACCTGGACAACCATAATATTTGTTTCTAGAGATCCGTTCTTTGGCAGTTCTTTGGTAACATAATCGGCCGTCGATTCAGTTTTGATGATCTCCTGCGACAAGTGGTTCTAAACAGATAATTCGTATGGAGACTGGCGTTTCGAACGGTACCTGTACCATCTGTGATGTTGAATAGAGTAACACGACAAATATTTGTTTTAGAGTGATCTTAGAAAATATTCCTATTTATGTTACAATGCTTTATTGCTGCTGGTCTGTGACAACTTGTGAATGAATCTACCAATGTACCAATTGTTTAGAGACAAGGGATGTTTAATTAATAACTGGGTCATTGCAACGACCCATTAATTCATCCCAAAGTGTCGTTCCCTTCTTAACACTGTCGACGATGCTCACCATGTAGCGGGGCGTTCGTCATATGGTTCTGTCATCTGACAGAATCCGAGTGTGGCATCCTTCGATCCAATCTTCGATATTGCACATGCTAGTTTGATCAGCTTTCTCCAGTTCCACACTGGAGGGTGATATTTCATAGGTCATAAAGTATATCAAATGTGCATTCCGGATGAATGTAGTCGAAGGCTTTCGACAAGTATATAAAACGATAGCCAGAGACAGTTGAATTCCTTTGATGCCTTCAGTGATACGCGCCAGTGCAAGCATCAGTGTCATAGTAGACCTTGCATGTCTAAAGCCATTTTGATTCCAGTGTTGGAGAGGCTCAGCGGGAGGATACATTATTACATTTTTAATGTGCACGATCTCAATGTATTGATGTTTAACTGTGCAGTTGTGTTTTGTTGATGTTTCCCACCATGTAGCTGCGCGGTGGTCCTGTAGTCAGAGTCAGAGTATGGCATCCTTCGATCCGGTCTTCAATATTGCATATGCCAGTTTGATATGACCACCAATAGTTGACTTCTAAACTTTCTCCAGTCTGTTAGTGTCTACACTAGAGTACGATATTTAATAGGCGATTAATATATCAAATTTACATTTCTGGTGGATGCTGTCGAAGGCTTTGGAGCAGTATATAAAACGATCGCCAGAGATAGTTGAGTTTGTTTTATGTCTTCAGTGATACGTGCCAGTGAAAGCATTAGTGTCATAGTAGACCTTGCAAGCCTAAAACCATTTGATTCTTTCGTTAGAGTGGCTCATCGGAGGCGTACGTTATTATATTTTTAATGTATACAATCTCACTGTCTTGGTGTTGAAATGTGCAGTTGTGTTTGTTTGATGTTTCCCTCACACTTCCTTGCAATATATTCTTCATATTTTTCTAACTGTAACAATTAACTTAAGTTCCCGTACGCCGCACCGTTTTTGACTATGGAATTATACTTTTCATTACCTAATCCTACTTTCACATTTACAAAGTAAAACATAACTGCCATGTTATCGTCATGATTTCTTTGTAGAGATCCACTGTGGTTCTTTGGAGACACCGTCAAACGGCAGCAAGTTCAGCATCAATGACGTCGTCGAATCGATTGTGATGTTCTCATGCGACTATGGATTTCGACTAAGCGATTCTACACAGAGAAGTTGTATGGAGACTGGTGTTTGGAACGGCACCGATGCCATATGTGATGGTGAGTAGAGTAACACAAAAAACATATTTGTTTTAGAGTGCTTGTAGGAAATGTTACTATTGATGTTACATAGTCTTTACTTTAGTTGGCCTATAACAACTTGTCAGTAAATCTATCAATGTGTCACTTCTTCAGAGACAAGGGATGTATAATTAATAACTGGGGGCGTTGCAACGACCCATTAATGCATCCCAAAATGTGGTCTCCCTGTTAGCATTGTCGACAATGCCCACCATGTAGCTGGGCGTTGGTCATCTGGTTCTGTCATCTGACAGACTCCGAGTGGAGCATCCATCGATCTAATCTTCGATATTGTACATGCAAGTTTGATCAGCTTTCTCCACTTCTATACTATATTTCATAGGCCATCAAATATATCAAATATTTATTCCCGATTGATGTATTTGAAAGTTTTGGAGAAGTATATAAAACGATCGCCAGAGATAGTTGAGTTTGTTTTATGTCTTCAGGGATGCGTGCCAGTGCAAGCATCATAGTAGACCCTGCATGGCTAAAACCATTTTGATTATATCGTTAGAGTGGCTCAACGGGGGCTTACATTTTTATATTTTTAATGTACACCATCTCACTGTCTTGGTGTTTAACTGTGCAGTTGTGTTTGTTTTATGTTTCCATCACACTTCCTTGCAATAGATTCTTCATATTTTCTAACTGTAGCAATTAACTTAAGTTCTCTTTTTTGACAATGGAATTATGCTTTTCATGACCTAATCCTAATTTCACATTTACAAAGTAAAACATAACTGCCATGTTGTCGTCATGATTTCTTTGTAGAGATCCACTGTGGTTCTTTGGAGACACCGTCAAACGGCAGCAAGCTCAGCATCAATGACATCGTCGACTCGGTGATGATGTTCTCCTGCGACTATGGATTTCGACTAAGCGGTTCTGCACAGAGAAGTTGTATGGAGACTGGCGTTTGGAACGGTACCGATACCATCTGCGATGGTGAGTAGAGTAACAAGACAAAATTTGTTTTCGGAGTACTCGTAGGAAATGTTCCTTTTTGTGTTAGGTACGCTTTATTGCAGATGGCCTATGACAACTTGTGAAATAATCTACACACATATGTCTTATTTAATAACCGTGTGTACTGCAACGACCTTTTCATTCACCCCAACATGTTCTTATCGTCTCTGTCTTTGCACTGTCGACAATGTTCGTAGGTCACCACGTAGCTGGCCATTGTCCGTATGGTCCTGTCATCTGGCGAAATCCGAGTGTGGCGTCCATCGATCCAATCTTCAATATTGCACAAGCCTGTTTGATAAGCTTTTTCCAGTTATACAATGGAGGTTGATATTTCATAGGCCATAAAATATATAAAATATTAATTCCCGGTGGATGTAGTCGAAGACTTTGGAGAAGTATATAAAACGATCGCCAAAGACAGTTGAGTTCCTTTCATGCCTTCAGTGATACGTGCCAATGCAAGCATCAATGTCATAGTAGACCTTGCATGTCTAAAACCAGTTTGATTCTAGCGTTGGAGTGGCTCAGCGGGAGCAAACATTATTGCATTTTTAATGTGGACCATCTCACCATATTGGAGTTTAACTGTGCAAGTGTATTTGTTTGAAGTTTCTCTCACACTACTCTGCAAATAGAGTCTTCATATATTTCTAACTGTAACAGTTATCTTACGTTTTCGTACGTCGCACTGATTTTGACAATGAAATTAACTTTTCATGAACTATTCTTGCTTTCAAATTTCCAAATTAAAACACAACAGCCATGTTGTTGTCATGATTTCTCTGTAGAGATTCACTGTGGCTCTTTGGAGAAACCATCAAACGGCAGCAAGATCGGAAGCAATGACGTCGTCGACTCGGTTATGATGTTCTCCTGCGACTATGGATTTCGACTAAGCGGTTCAGCACAGAGAAGCTGTATGGAGACTGGCGTTTGGAACAGCACCGATGCCATCTGCGATGGTGAGTAGAGTAACACGACAAATACTTGTTTCGGAATACTCGTAGGAAATGTTCCTTTTTATGTTACATACGCTTTATTGCAGCTGGCCTATGACAACTTGTGAAATAATCTACACACATATGTCTGATTTAATAACCGAGTGTACTGCAACGACCTTTTCATTCACCCCAACATGTTCTTATCGTCTCTTTCTTAGCACTGTCGACAACGCTCATAGGTCACCATGTAGCTGGGCGGTGGTCCTGCTGTCCTGGCATCTGACAGAATCAGAGTATGGCATCCTTCGATCCCGTCTTCGATATTTCATATGCCAGTTTGATATGACCACAAAGAGTTTCTCCAATCTGTTAGTGTCTACAGTACAGTGTGATATTTAATAGGCGATTAATATATGAAATGTACATTCCTGGTGGATGTTATCGAAGGCTTTGGAGTAGTATATAATACGATCGCCAGAGATAGTTCAGTTTGTTTTATGCCTTCAGTGATACGTGCCAGTGAAAGCATCAGTGTCATAGTAGACCTTGCAAGTATAAAACCATTTTGATTCCAGCGTTGGAGTGGCTCAACGGAGGCATACATTATTACTGTTTTACGGTCCCCAATCTCACTGTATTTGTGTTTATCTGTGCAGTTGTGTTTGTTTGATGTTTCCTTCACACTACCTTGGAAATAGAGTCTTCAGATATTTCTAACTGTAACAGTTATCTTAGGTTTTCTTACGTTGCATCGTTTTCGACAATGGAATTAACCTTTTTATGACCTTGTCCTGCTTTCACCTTTCCAAAGTAAAACACAACTGTCATGTTGTCGTTATGATTTCTTTGTAGAGATCCACTGTGGTTCTTTGGAGACACCGTCAAACGGAAGCAAGATCGGCAGCAATGACGTCGTCGACTCGGTTATGATGTTCTCCTGCGACGTTGGATTTCGACTAAGCGGTTCAGCACAGAGAAGTTGTATGGAGACCGGCGTTTGGAACGGCACCGATGCCATCTGTGATGGTGAGTAGAGTAACAAAACAAATATTTGTTTCAGAGTGCTCTTAGGAAATGTTCCTATTTATGTTACATACCCTTTATTGCAGCTGGCCTATGAAAACTTGTAAATTAATCTACTCTTATGTCATTTGTTTTGAGACAATGGATGTTTTATTAAGATCTGCGGGTATTGCAACGACCTTTTTTATTCACCTCAACACGTTCTTATCGTATCCTTCTTAGCACTGTCGACAATGCTCGTAGGTCCTCGTATGGTCCTGTCACATGATATAATCCGAGCGTGACATCCGTCGATCCGATCTTCGATATTGCACATGCCAGTTTGATAAGCTATCTCCATTGCTACAATGGAGGGTGACATTTCATAGGCCGTAAAATATATCAAATATTCATTCCCGGTGGATGTAGTCGAAGGCTTTGGAGAAGTATATAAAACGATAGCCAGAAATAGTTGAGTTCCCTTCATGCCCTCGGTGATAAGTGCCAGTGCAAGCATCAGTGTCATAGTAGGCTTTGCATGTCTAAAACCATATTGATTCTAGCGTTGGGGTGGTTTAACGGGAGCAAACATTATTGCATTTTTAATATACACCATCTCACCGTATTGGTGTTTAAATGCGCAAGTGTGTTTGTTTGAAGTTTTTCTCACAGTACCCTGCAAATAGAGTCTTCATATATTTATAATTGTAACAACTATCTTAAATGTTCGTACATCGCACCTTTTTGACAATGGAATTATACTTTTCATGACCTAATCCTACTTTCACATTTACAAAGTAAAACATAACTGCCATGTTGTCGTCATGATTTCTGTGTAGAGATTCACTGTGGTTCCTTGGAGACACCGTCAAACGGCAGCAAGCTCAGCATCAATGACGTCGTCGCCTCGGTTATTTTGTTCTCCTGCGACTATGGATTTCGACTAAGCGGTTCTGCACGGAGAAGTTGTATGGAGACTGGCGTTTGGAACGGCACCGATACCATCTGCGATGGTGAGTAGAGTAACACGACAAATATTTGCTTCGGAGTACTCGTAGGAAATGTTCCTTTTTATGTTACGTACGCTTTGTTGCAGCTGGCCTATGACAATTTGTGAAATAATATACAAACATATGTCTTATTTAATAACCGAATGTACTGCAACGACCTTTTCATTCACCCCAACATGTTCTTATCGTCTCTTTCTTAGCTCTGTCGACAACGCTCATAGGTCACCATGTAGCTGGCCGGAGTTCCTGTAGTCATTCCATCTGACAGAATCCGAGTATGGCATTCTTCGATCCCGTCTTCGATATTTCATATTCCAGTTTGACATGATCACCAAGAGTTGACTTCTAAACTTTCTCCAATCTGTTAGTGTCTACAGTAGAGTGCGATATTTAATAGGCGATTAATATATCAAATTTACATTCCAAAACCTTTCCAAAGTAAAACACAACTGTCATGTTGTCGTTATGATTTCTTTGTAGAGATCCACTGTGGTTCTTTGGAGACAACGTCAAACGGCAGCAAGATCGGCAGCAATGACGTCGTCGATTCTGTTATGATATTCTCCTGCGACGATGGATTTCGACTAAGCGGTTCAACACAGAGAAGTTGTGTGGAGACTGGCGTTTGGAACGGCACCGATGCCATCTGTGATGGTGAGTAGAGTAACATGACAAATATTTGTTTCAGAGTGCTCGTATGAAATGTTCCTATTTATGTTACATACCCTTTATTGCAGCTGTCCTATGGAAACTTGTAAATTAATCTACCCATATGTCACTTGTTTTTATACAATAGATGTTTAATTAAGAACTGCGGGTATTGCAACGACCTTTTCATTCACCGCAACACGTTCTTATCGTCTCCTTCTTAGCACTGTCGACAATGCTCGTAGGTCCTCGTATGGTCCTGTCACATGACATAATCCGAGTTTGGCATCCGTCGATCCGATCTTCGATATTGCGAATGCCAGTTTGGTAAGCTATCTCCATTGCTACAATGGAGTGTGATATATCATAGGCTGTAAAATATATCAAATATACATTCCAGGTGGATGTCGTCGAAGGCTTTGGAGAAGTATATGAATATTTAGCCATATATAGTTGAGTTCCCTTCGTGCCCTCGGTGATACGTGCCAGTGCAAGCATCAGTGTCATAGTAGACCTTGCATGTCTCAAACCATTTTGATTCTAGCGTTGGAGTGGTTCAACGGGAGCAAACATTATTGCATTTTTAATGTACACCATCTTACTGTATTGGTGTTTAACTGTGCAAGTGTGTTTTTTTAAGTCTCTTTCACACTACCCTGCAAATAGAGTCTTCATATATTTCTAATTGTAACAACTATCTTTAATTTTCGTACATCGCACCGTTTTTGACAATGGAATTATCCTTTTTTAATACCTAGTCGTGCTTTCACATTTCCAAAGTAAAACAGAACTGTCATGTCGTCGTCATGATTTCTTTGTAGAGATCCACTGTGGTTCTTTGGAGAAACCTTCAAACGGCAGCAAGATCGGCAGCAATGACGTCGTCGACTCAGTCATGATGTTCTCCTGCGACTATGGATTTCGACTAAGCGGTTCCGCAAAAAGAAATTGTATGGAGACTGGCGTTTGGAACGGCACCGATGCCATCTGTGATGGTGAGTAGAGTAACATGACAAATATTTGTTTCGGGGTACTCGTAGGAAATGTTCCTATTTATGTTACGTACGCTTTATTGCAGCTGGCCTATGACAACTTGTGAAAGAATCTACCCATACTTGTCTTATTTAATAACTGGGTGTACTGCAACGACCTTTTCATTCGCCCCAATATGTTCTTATCGTCTCCTTCTTAGCTCTGTCGACAACGCTCGTAGGTCGCCTTGTAGTTGGGCGGTGGTCCTGTAGTCCTGTCATCTGACAGAATCCGAATATGGCATCCGTCGATCCGGTCTTCGATATTGTATATGCCAATTTGATATGACCACAAAGAGTTGACTTCTAAACTTTCTCCAGTCTGTTAGTTTCTA
>OY759269.1:43758238-43788238 GCA_963662155.1 Lamellibrachia columna | reverse complement strand
CTGCAGTGCATCAGGATCCACGCCGAATCCCGTACAATTCGCACGCCTCCGGACGTCCAATGCCTTACGTTGTCAACCCGTACGGCCCGTCTTCGGCTAGGTTTGTTCTTCCCTTCCACTTTGCCTTCTATTGATGTCAATATCCGGTTGTGGCTTCGCCGTTTCCAATGTCAAAGTTTTTAAGTGTTCGTTACGTCAGCTTTGCTAACAGTCCATTGTCTTCAAGCACGATGACTTATCGGAGCCAGACATTCGTTTACCTGTCGACCCTGCCTACTCTGATCACACGGCACCACACCCACATATTAACTTCTTTTTGTCCGCCCTTTCCCAACTTTATGAACCATGTAGCGCCACGCTATCCAAACTAAATAGGATG
This sequence comes from Lamellibrachia columna, assembly GCA_963662155.1. Taxonomy (NCBI): domain Eukaryota; kingdom Metazoa; phylum Annelida; class Polychaeta; order Sabellida; family Siboglinidae; genus Lamellibrachia; species Lamellibrachia columna. Next base: position 43,787,859 of record OY759269.1, on the reverse strand, counting down.
ATTACACATTACACAACAGTGTTAACGACGCTATCCAAACTAAATAGAATGATTACACATTACACAACAGTGTTAACGACGCTATCAAAACTAAATAGGATGATTACACATTACACAACAGTGTTAACGACGCTATCCAAACTAAATAGAATGATTACACATTACACAACAGTGTTAACGACGCTATCAAAACTAAATAGAACGATTACACATTACACAACAGTGTTAACGACGCTATCCAAACTAAATAGAACGATTACACATTACACAACAGTGTTAACGACGCTATCCAAACTAAATAGAACGATTACACATTACACAACAGTGTTAACGACGCTATCCAAACTAAATAGAACGATTACACATTACACAACAGTGTTAACGACGCTATCCAAACTAAATAGAACGATTACACATTACACAACAGTGTTAACGACGCTATCCAAACTAAATAGAACGATTACACATTACACAACAGTGTTAACGACGCTATCCAAACTAAATAGAACGATTACACATTACACAACAGTGTTAACGACGCTATCCAAACTAAATAGAATGATTACACATTACACAACAGTGTTAACGACCCTATCCAGACTAAATAGAACGATTACACATTACACAACAGTGTTAACGACGCTATCCAGACTAAATAGAACGATTACACATTACACAACAGTGTTAACGACGCTATCCAAACTAAATAGAATGATTACACATTACACAACAGTGTTAACGACGCTATCCAAACTAAATAGAACGATTACACATTACACAACAGTGTTAACGACGCTACCCAAACTAAATAGAACGATTACACATTACACAACAGTGTTAACGACGCTATCCAAACTAAATAGAACGATTACACATTACACAACAGTGTTAACGACGCTATCCAAACTAAATAGAACGATTACACATTACACAACAGTGTTAACTACTCGTTATTGATGAATATATATATATATATATATATATATATATATATATATATATATACATATATATATATACATATATACATACATACATACATACATACATACATACATACATACATACATACATACATACATACATACATACATACATACATACATACATACATACATACATACATACATACATACATACATACATACATATATATATATATATATATATATATATATATATATATATATATATATATATATATATATATATATATATATATATATATATATATATATGCTTTGCTATTAAATATAATTTTCAGAGGACAGCTTCAACTGTTCTACCAGACCAACGGAGCACCAGTGAGGCAGATGTTCCCGACACGATTCTCTGGCCGTGGATGGGTCAAATCACTGGATGACTGATGAACTCCAACACGTCACCAAACTAAGACAAACAACAACAGTGGTTATTTCTACGCTACATACTTTCCCTTAGCTTTGCAAGAAGGTTATATAGACAAAATAACATTACCATAGTGTAGTATAAGCATCTTAGCTTATTCGGAAGAGCTTTTGCTAATAAATGTTGGCATTCCTAACTGGGACATATGACTAAACAATTATAAAGCATGATAGATCCGTAAATATATTGCTTTGCCTTATGCCAACACCTTCGAAATAAAATATACACCTGACGATTCAGTGGTGTTGGTGTTGTTTTTGGTGCAGTGACGCATTAGTTGATTAGTAAAGAAGCAATTAGGCAACGTTACTGGCATAATCATAATTCACATATGATTCATGGCAGAGAACACTGCACTGTGATTGTCTAAATAAACATATTGATAATTGCGTTAAAAACACGTTCCATACATTAACGCGTGATTAAACGATTATATAACATGATGTATATGTTAAATATACTGTATCTTCATAGTAGCAGCACGATCCGTGGATAGAGTGTGTCTGATAGTTACGATCTAACTAGGGTGTTGTGTTTTATGCATTGGCACATTATCTTGAGAGGGTAGCAATTAGATACACTTATATGCATAATAATATTAATATTAATGTACGCATTTAGTTATAAAGAACCTTATACTGTGTCTATCTCAATGTACGTGTTGCCACAGTTCGCTCAGCGGAATACTTGATCACCTATCTATAGACATAGGTGAATATGTGAACCAACTTTCTTCGCATAGTAATTGCCGGGTGGCTGAATGCTTCATAGAGAAGTGGAGTTGGTGTTGCAGTGAACACGTCTGCCAGCGGGTGAAGTGTAAAGCGTTTTAATCAGTCCCATGGACTGGATACTGCACTGTATGAGAAAGTACAAATATAGTAATTGTTTTAATTACATAGCTCCAAATTAAATCACGTTACAAACATGATATATATGTTAAATACGCTGCTTCGTCGTAGTACCAACACTGTCCGTTGATAGAACACATCTGACGATTATGTTCGAACTAGGGCGCTGTGTTTTATACAGAAACATTAGTTGGGTGGGTAGCAATGTGCAGGTGTAATCATAATATTATCGTACAAATTTACTTTAAAGGAACACTGCGCTGTGTATATCTATATACACACATGGTAATAATTGCTTTAATAACGAGTTTCTAAACCAGGAAATGTACGTAAAACGTACCTAAGGCTCTGTTAAATATACTATGTCGTTATAGCAGCAATGCCAACGCCAGCCGTCTAGCTTTGCCTATCTAAACACACATGGAAATAATTGCTTTGACAACCACGTCCCAAATCAGAACAAGTGATTAACGATTAAATAATATGATAGCTGCATTAAACGTACTGTTTTGCCACAATAACAACACCACTTGATATAAATCATCTATCGATTCAGTTCTAATTAGGTTGTTGTGTTTTATGTAGTGACACATTAGTTGACTGGGCAGCAATTAGACAATGTTACTGTTATAATCAGCAGTTACAAATGATTGTACATGCAAAAAACCGTGCATGTCTAAGTAAACAAGTTAATAACTGCCCTAATAAGCACGATCCAAACATGGACACGTGACTAACTAAACGATTATTGAAAATGCTTTCTTTTATTTTTTATTGTGTATGTGTATGTGTATGTACTTTCACTTTGTTGGTATTCTTCATTTCGAAATAAAATAATTGATAATGATAATATATGATATATATTGTATTATGATATGTTTGTTATACAGACAGTATACTACTAATATAATGTGCCGTCATAGTCGAAACACGATCCGCGGAGATAATATAATTGTCGATTCCGTTCCAAATAGAGTGTTGTATTTTATGTAGTGAGGCATAATCGTAATTAACATACACATGTATTATTGCAAAGAGCATTGAACAGTGTACAGTTACATAAACATTGTACTAATTGCAATAAAAAAGCTATTCACTTTAGATGTGTTATTGGGTTATTCATTTATTATTCACTTTTTACTTACGCATACCAGCGCCCACTCACTCAATCCACATTGTGTGTGTGAACTTTATAATCTCAGCCAAACTTTAAACAAACGTTCTGACCCCCAAACAAATGTTTTGACGAAGCTATCCCTTTTATCGAAGCCTATCACAGCGGGCGGTGCGAACGCACCCAACCAAGCCTACAGGCTTGGACACTATGAGTACCATTTTTTTTTCATTCAGTTTCAACATGTTGTTGGCGAGCCATGTTGTTATTGCTTGCTGTTCTTGAAGAAGACGGATCGCAGATATATGCATTTTATCGCATAATGGCTTTGTGGATGGAGTGTATGACTTTGGCCCTAGTACCGAACCCTGAATTATATTGGAGCTTCAGACAATTTGCCATCGCTGATGACGTGTTGACATCGCTTATACAGGTATACAGTTGATGTATTATGTTCAACCGACCTATTTCGAAGTATAATAAACTATTATATAAAATTTGAAAAGTTAAATGTATTTATTGTGACATGTAATGCATATGCAAATATACTATGTCGTTATAGCAGCAATGCCAACGCCAGCCGTCTAGCTTTGCCTATCTAAACACACATGGAAATAATTGCTTTGACAACCACGTCCCAAATCAGAACAAGTGATTAACGATTAAATAATATGATAGCTGCATTAAACGTACTGTTTTGCCACAATAACAACACCACTTGATATAAATCATCTATCGATTCAGTTCTAATTAGGTTGTTGTGTTTTATGTAGTGACACATTAGTTGACTGGGCAGCAATTAGACAATGTTACTGTTATAATCAGCAGTTACAAATGATTGTACATGCAAAAAACCGTGCATGTCTAAGTAAACAAGTTAATAACTGCCCTAATAAGCACGATCCAAACATGGACACGTGACTAACTAAACGATTATTGAAAATGCTTTCTTTTATTTTTTATTGTGTATGTGTATGTGTATGTACTTTCACTTTGTTGGTATTCTTCATTTCGAAATAAAATAATTGATAATGATAATATATGATATATATTGTATTATGATATGTTTGTTATACAGACAGTATACTACTAATATAATGTGCCGTCATAGTCGAAACACGATCCGCGGAGATAATATAATTGTCGATTCCGTTCCAAATAGAGTGTTGTATTTTATGTAGTGAGGCATAATCGTAATTAACATACACATGTATTATTGCAAAGAGCATTGAACAGTGTACAGTTACATAAACATTGTACTAATTGCAATAAAAAAGCTATTCACTTTAGATGTGTTATTGGGTTATTCATAATAAATTGAACATAAATACCATGCATGCTAATTGAACTATTTTTAATAACAAAACTCCATGAATCCAATACATGTTCGGAAAAGGAAACAATGACATTATATATTTTACAAATTTAGAATTTTTTTACAAGTGTCTAACATTTATTAAATTACATAATTGTCTGATGTTATTATATTTGTTAAAAAGCTACTCGTAAATTGCAGCGAAGTCATTTGGCGCGCCTAGCTCCCGTTTTACTCATCCTATTCCTTTGGAATCGTCTGCGAGCACTGCTCTGTACTCAAGATGATATATGCTTTCCTCAACCATCACAGAAGGTTCCTTGAAGCCCTCGAAGTTAAGTCTAGACACATGATTCCTCTTTATAAGATCCACTCTTTTCATAAATACGACCATCTTTTTGTACTACGTCTCATGAACACAAAAAACAGATGTATTCAAGGCTAACGTAGGAATCAAATTAAGTCTAAATTATGTGATGGCGCCGCGCAAACGGCAGGTAAAGGCCAGCAGGCATTTGATATGCGGCAGTTGCATCAACTGGGTGGACTTCGTCAAGTCCGGGTGTGAGAAGTCCTGGGCTGAGGTTCAGGCGGATGGTTTTAGTTTTGAGTGTAGGGGATGTGCGAAGATGAAGGAACGAGACGTGGAGTTTGAACAGCTGCGGCTGCTCGTTGTGGCAATGGTGGGAAGGAAAGGAACAGGTGGGTTGTGCCAGTAGTTCCGGTGGGGGACAGGAGATGATAAAGTGGGGGTAGATGAAGAGATAGATGCTAGGGAGAGCTCACTTCAGCCTGGGGGAGGCTGGAAGGAGGAAAGGTGACAGGTCGTAGGGAGACAGGACGTAAGGAGATGGGAAGGAAAGAAACGGGAGGGAAGACAACTGGACCCAGTCAGACCCTCTGAACCGATTAGGAGGGAGGGCGGCAGGGAGGGATACTACTGCTACGGACAAGATTGCTTAGATCACTCGGGGCCATGACCGTGTGGTGTATCCCTGGTGGTAAACATCTGTGTCATGTACTCGGGGCAATTACCGTGTGGAGTGTCCCTGGTGGTAAACATATGTGTTACGTACTCGGGGCCATGATCGTGTGGTGTGTCCTTGGTGGCAAACATATGTGTCATGTAAACGGGGCCATGACTGTGTGGTGTGTCCCTTGTGACAAACATCTGTGTCATGTATTCGGGGCCATGACCGTGTGGTGTGTTCCTTGTGGTGTACCTCTGTATTATGTACTCGGGGCCACGACTGTGTGGTGTGTCCCTGGTGGCAAACCTATGTGTCATATACTCGAGGTCATGTACTCGAGGTCATGTAGACGACAGTTAATAAGTCACACAACACAGTGAATAATGTGCATCTCTTCGGTGGTAAGCGACAAACACTTAAAGTATGATAAACTGCCGTGGAGTCCGATCACACAAGACGTTGACCAGTGCAAATAGTTTCTTCGGGTCACCCTTAGCTTCTGTGATCGAGTTAGTAAGATACCACTTCGCGTGCTATTCAGTGTCCTGATATATGTATTCCTAGCTATTCCTGATATATGTATTTCAATAAAGTGTTAATAAATCACACACAGCATGGAATAACGTGTTTGTTTTCACTGGGAGGTAAGCGGCAAACTTTCCTTAACTTCATCTGATTGGTTGACCGACTCACACAATTTCTTGCCAAAATTCCCAGGGTCTATTATAATTAAGGCGTGCGTCACGGCAGATGTGGAGGCGTGATTGATACATTCACTACCATTTTGCACGACGTCTGTAAAAAACCTTCACCTTCAGGAAAATAAATTCAAAACATGGAACACCTACGACCAGTAATGTAATAATCAAAGTTTATGTAAAAATCAATCGGTAATGTAATAACGATGATGAAGATGATGATGAGGGAGATGATGATTATTACAATTATGGTGAGGATGAATATTATGTGAGGATGCCGATTAGGATGCTGACGAGGAGGAGGAGGAGGAGGAGGAGAAAATGGACTGTGACAAGATGACGAGGATGATAATGAGGGTTGCTATTTTTATTATTATTATTATGATGACAAGATGATGAGGATTAGCAAAAGGAGGATTGGGATGATGAGGATGATGATGATAATAACGATGATGAGGAGTATTATGGCAAGATGATCAACTTGATGAGGATGATGATTATTGAGATGATGAAAATGTTGATGAAGCCGTTATCTATCATTATGATCTCCATCATTATCATCCTTCTCCTCCTCACCGTCACCGTCATATATCTAGCCACATCCAATTCACTAGTTGTCCAATGCTTGTTGGTGTCGATCCATCCTATTTTCCCTCGTAATTTTTCTTAATACAATTAAGTGGATACGACTGTGTATCCCAAGGAAAAAAGCTGCAGCAATAAAGGTGGATTAATAATATACACATATATATAGATCAACAATTTAGTTATGAATTAAATATGAAATTAAACACTTATAAACAGTGGGAGGGGCAAATAATACAAGTAAATGGAGGAGGCTTACCACAGACGATCACCATAGGAAATATATACCGAACAACAAGGCCATTAGATGAAAATTATAATGAATTTCTAAATGGATTTACAACAGTCGTATCATCTATGCAAAATCGTCAAAAAGTAATCTTATTCTAGCAGGGGACTATAATATAATATGCTAAAAATAAAAGAGCAAGAACATTGTAGCATGTTCTTGGACATGCTAACTTCATTTAGTCGCTTCCCCCAAATCACTCTTCCCACCAGATTAACAACCTGTAATGCCACACTAATTGATAATTTCTTTTGTAATTTAACAAAATATATATTAGAGAGTACAGCAGGAATATTAATAAAAAATTATCTGATCATCAACCACATTTCATAATTATGGATATTACTCTAAAAACAACATCCTACAAAATTCACAGAAAATAATATTCAAAACAAAAAGAAAATTTTAAAAATCAAAGAGGATTTAATATCTATTAAAATATATGAGAAACTAGACACAAGTCCAACGGCTGATACAAACCGTAACTATAACATTATCCTAGATGAAATCAATCAAGCTAAAAATAAATATATGATGAGTAAATTAGTGAAAGTTAATAAATATAAAAATAAAAAGTCTACATGGATAACTCAAGGTCTGCTAGCCTCAATACGACACAGATATACATTTTACAAACAAATTAAATTAACAAATCCTGATTCTCCAGAACATGAAATGTTACTGAGTAATCTAAGAACATACAATGTTATATTAAAAATGAGTTTTCGTATAGCAAAGCAATCATATTTTGAAACACGTTTTAATCAATTGAAATTTGACATAAAAAATACTTGGAAAACAATAAATGAAATCCTGTCTAAAAGTAAAACTAATAAATCATTTCCTACATATTTTAAAGAATCAAATTATAGTATGACAGATAAATTGGAAATTGCAATTAAATGTAATGCATGTTTTACTAATATAGGGAATCATCTGGAAAACAATATTAAATACAAAGGCTTCCATGATCATTTGTATTATTTAAATCAAAAATAAACTCTGTTTTTACATTTAAAATTGTTTAGAATATACTGTAAAGAGAATAATAAATAATCTACCAAGCAAAAATAGTTATGGATTTTATGGTTTTTCCACCAAACTACAAAAATTAATTGAACCTGCAATAACTAAATCTTTAACATTAATAACAAATCAAGTATTAACCACAGGAGTATTCCCTGATAATAAAAAAAAATAATTATAGACCCATATATCTTCTACCAGCTATCTCAAAAGTATTGGAAAACATAATTTTTTTATCAATTGTCAACTTATTTAAAAGACTCCAAACTTTTCTTTTACCATCAACATGGCTTTCGACCCAAGAATTCAAAGAAATATGCTGCACTGGAATTAATAGATAGGATTATAACCCAAATGGACCAGTATGAAATACCCATAAACATATATTTGGACCTTTCTAAAGCATTCGATACCATCGACCATATTACGGTATAAATGGTACAAATATGAACTTATTCAGTAGCTACCTAAATAACCGTAAACAATATATTGAAATTGATCATATAAAATCAACCATGTTAAAAATAACAACTAGCATACCACAGGGCTCAATCCTAGGACCTATGTTATTTATTATATATATATATATATATATATATATATATATATATATATATATATATATATATATATATATATATATATATATATATGTATGTGTATATATATATATATATATATATATATATATATATATATATATATATATATATATATATGTATGTGTATATATATATATATATATATATATATATATATATATATATATATATATATATATATATATATATATATATATATATATATATATATATATATATATATATATATATATAAATATATATATATCAATGATTTTGCACAAGCCAGTCAAATTTTTTATTTCATCATTTATGCTGATGACACAACATTATCAATTACTTTAAATACTTTTAATGATAACATTCAAAATGACAATTTAGAATCTTTAATAAATTATGAACTATTAAAAATAAATGAATGGCTCAAAATAAATAAATTATCATTAAACATTGCAAAATCTAAATACATGGCATTCCAAAAGACAAACAAAAATATACAGACGCTTACTCTGAAGATAGATAATATAAATATTGAACAAGTTAAGGAATTTAATTTCTTAGGTTTAATTATTGATACAAATCTGAACTGGAAAAGACATATTGAAAAAATTTCAAACGCATGTTCTAAAAAGTTTGGTATTTTAAATAAATTAAAACGTTTTTATATAAGTAATTAATTGTACCACACATTAATTATTGCATCATGGCTTGGGGTTTTCAAACAAACAGAATAATAAATAAAGAAAGCTTTGAAAATCATTACCTTAAGTAACTATAATTTCCACACAGAGCCACTCCATCAAAACTCAGCATGTTAAAAGTAGATGACATTCTTAAATTACAACAAATTAAAATTTTATTATAAATATTTACATACAAATTTACCAGTTTATTTACAAAACTGGAGGATAATCTTCAACTATGACATATATAATTATGATACACGAATCGAGAATGAAATATATACTTATAAAACTAAACACGAATTTGCAAAGAAATGTCTTCGGCATAATTTAGCATTTTTACTTAATAATATTCCCACTATAGTTAAGGAAAAGCTTAATACACACAGCTTACAAGGATTTGCTCAGTATGGAAAACTTCTTTCTTTACAAAATGATCAAGATTAATGCACAAGACAAAATTGCTATATATGTAAGCAACATTAAAAAATACAACCACCTATCACCCTTATAATACACGAACACGTACATGCACACGAAAAAACAAATGCATGCGCACACTAATACACACGCGCACACACACACACACACACACACACACACACACACACACACACACACACACACACACACACACACACACAATCAGAAATGATATGATAATTATGGTGTTTTTTTCCTCTTTTTGTTTTTTTTCTTCTCTTAGAAAAATTATATATGTTTGACCAACTGATTTAGTTTAATTTTATTTTGGAAGGTGGCTCCTTGATAACGACTATCAAAGTCTTAGAGGAGTCTCCTGACCCTATTTGTTTGTTTACCTTAATATATACCATGTTTACTTACAACCATATACACCTGTGTTATTCAAAATTATAATTTAACATGGACATATATGTATTATGTGAAATGTATGATGGGTCAAAAAAAAATATTCTTCTTCTTCTATGTTGTTAAGTACCAGACTTTCTGATCTTCTTTTTCCAATGGTACTTAGTCAGCTTTTCTTCCTTTAATGATACACAGAACACCTTCTTCTTCATGTACCCCTATTTTATTTTATTTATTTTAATTTATTATTATTCAGGTGTGCAGTATATGGGTGGCACCACTAAACTTGTCAGACAATGCAAGAAGGCGAACGTATTCAACACAATGTGAAAATGCATATCTATGACTAACTGGCCATCATGTGTGCGCGCATGTGTGTGTGTGTGTGTGGGTATGTGTGTGTGTGTGTGTGTGTGTGTGTGTGTGTGTGTGTGTGTGTGTGTGTGTGTGTGTGTGTGTGTGTGTGTGTGTGTGTGTGTGTGTGTGTGTGTGTGTGTGTGTGTGTGTGGGTGTGTGCGTGCGTGCGTTTGCGTGCGTGCGTGCGTGCGTTCGTGCGTGCGTGCGTGTGTGGTCGACCACGTCGTTGATGTGATTGGTCTGAACAGGTGGATATATCACGAAACCTTTAGGTCACGTGTCATTGCACAGAAAAAAATTCAGTTGAATATTTCCACGACTTCTGAAGACAACAACGTCGGAACATCATGTATTCTATAAAATTATCTCGGTGATTAGCTATATAAGCGTTTCGCGGACGCCGACACTCGCTTTGTTTCCGCCGTTTCGAGTTCAACTGTGTCACAGTCATCGATTTCCTCATATGTGGATACTACGCTCGGAAAGCCTCGGAAACGACTTCTGCAGCCGCATCCGACTCAGAACTACCAAATCTCCCGATATGACTAGATATCTCCCGCATTTTGGCAGTTGTTGAAACATCACCCGCTTTTAAACAAAAAGCCCCCCTTTTTTGTCGTATTTGACTTTGCGATTTGCGCATCTACATACGATTGTATGATACAGTGAGCTATGTATGTAAATAAACTTAATAAATCAAAAACAACTGAACATTGTTTCATTTGCTCGTTCATGGTCTTTTCGCTGGCGGGCCGGGTGTAGAAACATATCAAAACGCAGGCGTAAATTTTGTAAAATACGTTGGATAGGTGGCGTCACAAAAAACTATTATCTACGCGACAGCCTTTCAACAAGATCTAGACAAATTGGCCAAATGGGACGAAACATGGCAAATGGAGTTCCATCCACAGAAATGTAGTGTACTCCACATAACCAGATCCCGTAACCCGAAATACAAACAGTACACTCTTCATGGCCACATACTCGTAACGGAGGACAACGCGAAATATCTTGGTGTGGTCATGAACAAAATACTGTCTTGGAATAACCACATAAATGATGTCACAAAAAAAGCAAATGCATCCTTAGGTTTCCTAGGAAGAAATCTCAAAATTGGCCAGGAAAAAAATTAAACCAGTGCTTATTTCACTTCTAACCCCAGTTAGTATATGCCGCTGCCATATGGGACCCCTACACACAAACGTACAAAAACAAAATAGAGATGGTCCAAAGACGGGCAGCACTGTACGTTTGTAACAACTACAACCGTGAAGCAAGTGTCACCACTATGATCAAACACTTGCACTGGCGCAGCCTCCAACAAAGGAGAACCGACATCCGCCTTGTCATGTTTTATAAGACATTACATGGCATAATCGCACTGGACCTCTTCCCCCAACTTATACCCCTGGTGAGACCTTCCCGACACTCGCATTCTGAAGCTTTTCACCTCCCCGTAATCACTAAGCAATTCATCCAGTATAGCATTTTACCCCGTAAAATAGCCAATTGGAATAAACTGCCAGCCAACGCAGCTACAGCGCCAAATTTTTAGATTTTCAGACAGAAGATCTCCAGCTTGCAACATAAATTGGTAATGCATTTTTCACGCTATCAACTTTTCCTCTCCTCAAATAGCAGTTCTACACGCACACTATCATATTTTTTCTTTCTTCCAAATATTGTATTACTTTCTCTTACAGCACTAGCACGTGTGCACACATACCGAGTCTATAAGCCTTGAAGAGAGGGTTGACTCGTATCCGGAAGAAGAAGAAGAAGAATTAACGGTAGTAGTGTTCAAACACTCGCAGGGGACAAGACCCAACGCAGTACGTGCCAGCTAGTCGCGATTCCAAAATGGTGAGTCAATTTGTGTTTTCGGCACTTTTCTTTAGAAAAGTGGCGTGTCTTCCAAACTACGTATTTTCGAAAATGGCCTTGGTGTGTAGCCATAAATGGGAAGTATGTAGGAAAGTTCTATATTTAGTGGAATGTGCATGTTCATTTTGACGTGAATGCACGCGTTGCAACCAAAATAGCATCCGGCGAAAGTCGGCTAATATCGCGAAAAAGTATACAATTACAATTATGTTTGTTTCTTGCAATAACTTGTCCTGTATCATCAGTTATTTTGCAAAACTTATTAATTTGACTACCCCTTGTGTTTACCTAAGGCATTATAGTATTTCATATATGGCAAGAAAATGTTGAGATATTTACAATAAAATGGCTAAAAAGGACGAAAACTGCTCTCCTCACCCTTACTTATAGTTGTTGCAGCTATTGTTCAAGAAAACCATGAAGGATAAGAAACTAATAACCGTTGTTTTTTAATGTGGACATGTTAACACAACTTTCGGTCAAATATGAAAGACTGGTTGATGTTTTCACTGGGTGGTTCAAATAGTGGCACGAATTTGAATAATCTCCGTTACGTTTTTGTACCGCGTATGAAGAAAACAAAGCATAATTTGAATAACCAGAATAACTTATCTTATTAAATGAAATTTATCTATGCTTTCATCAAAAACAAACGCTGTTATCATAAGTACAGCCACTACTTGTGTAGGATTCATCAAAGTTGACTTTTTTAAGTAAAAATCAGTAACGGAGATAATGCTTACTTTTCATATTGTTTTTCAAAGGAACACTCTATTTGTTTTATTTGATTATTGCATAATTTAATCGCGTCACTTTTGTGAGACACTGCAGGTCATTTTGAACAAATGTTGGCAAATTTATGATCAATGCAATTCCTTACTGAACAAAGATTATTATAATTCTTGCAGAACCATCTTCAATATACACTATATTATATAACTGGCAGAAATTTGTTTATGAAAGTTGTTTTGGCTTTTTTACTCCGATACAAAATACTTACTTTTGAATCTACGATGTGTCATATACTGTACTTGACTCGCTTAAAACGTTGACACGCTGGTTGGGCGGGATGCCTAGTCCAGTGACACAATCCGCTAAGTAAGTCTCGAACTAAATAACATATAAGTAGGCCTACATTAGTGAAGCTATCTGTGGTGTGAACAGGCTTACACGAATGAGCGTGCGTGCGTCTGTACGTGCGCGCGTACAAACAATCCATGTATAACGAGCTTAGGCCTACTCGTCGCGACAGCATCACAAAGGACACTATGCGCACGGTACGGATTTATCTTGTCAAATTGCTTGATGTTTTTCATTGCACTTATACAGTGTGGCATCAGTTCTGTCCCAAACTGCCTGCACTTATACAGTGTGGCATTAGTTCAGTCCCAATATGCCTGCACGTATGCAGTGTGATACAATATGCCTGCACTTATGCCTGCACTTATACAGCGACAAGTCCAGGATAGGTGGAACTATTTGTATATGAAGTTGGAAACATATGCATTTGCTAATATTTTGAGCTCCTTGGAAAGGTGTTTGATTATGTCACAAGAATGTTGTCTTCACCGTTACTGCAGTTGCATGTAGAATAATGCTTTGACAGTTTTTATTTTATTCAGCAATGGCAACTAATGAGGGAATATACTATAATAATATGATGCAATACATTTTTGCAAAGACTATCTTTAGAAGATTGTTGTAGCTGATATGTGTATTTACCGTTACCTGATTGTCAATGGAGATTGTTTTATTTTCACAACACGGCTGCTGTCGTGAGAAAGATAACTGTAAAGTAAGACCGGCGTTATTCGGAAGAGCCGTGTGACACCATTGGGAAGAGTTGGTCAGTGCGAATAGTTTAACCGTCCTGTGTACAATATGTGTGGACGATAACACGGAATAGTTGGTCAGTGCCAATAGTTTAACCGTTCTGTGTACAATATGTGTGGACGATAAAACGGAAGAGTTGGTTAGTGCCAATAGTTTAACCATCCTGTGTACAATATAACACGGTAGAGTCAATTATCCCAACCTTACCATACGGTTCCCCATTGCCTTTCTCCGCTTTCTTCCGCACCAGTTCAGTGATCTCCAACCTTACCTTACGGTTCCACGTTGCCATTATCCGATTTCTTTCGCATCATTTCAGTGATCCCGACTTTACCTTACGGTTCCCCATTGAAATTATCTGCTTTCTTCCGCACCAGTTCAGTGATCCCAACCTTACCTTACGGTTCCCGATTGCTATTATCCGGTTTCTTCCACGCCAGTTCAGTGATCTCCGACCTTCCCTTACGGTTCCCATTGCCACTCTCCGCTTTCTTTCATCGATATTGAAATTGATCGAAACATATAGCGTGATTTTCTTTAAACATGTGATATATAAAACTTATCTACGCTTTGTCGATTGTAGGAATCAGGTTGCCAATTTAAGCACTTCAGTAACCAAAGATAGCCAATTTGTGTATATAATCCATATTATATACTTTAGTTTCATAAAATGGCACATGCCTCACTTAAAACAGGTGGTATCAAGTATAATTGTTATGTATTGTTATAATCGTTATTTATTAGTTTAGATATTGTTTTAATACAGTTGAAATACATCAATGTCGAAATTATCCTATTGTCTTAGATGCGATCGATGGTTTGTGATGCGTTATTATTAATTATTATTATACCGGATGCAATGTTGATGCCATAGTGACTAACTAAAGGGATTCAATGTTGATGTCATAGTTACTAACTAAAATGATTCAACGTTGATGTCATAGTAACTAACTAAAGAGATTTAATGTTGATGTCATAGTGATTAATTAAAGGGATTCAAAGTTGATGTCATAGTGACTAACTAAAGGGGTTCAATGTTGATGTCATAGTGACTAACGAAAAGGGTTCAATGTTGATGTCATAGTGACTAACTACCGGGATTAAATGTTGATGTCATTTTGACTGACTAAAGGGGTTCAATGTTGATGTTACAGTGACGAACTAATGTTGGTGTCATAGTGACTTACTAAAGGGATTCAACGTTGATGCCATAGTGACTAACTAAAGGGATTCAATGTTGATGTCATAGTTACTAATTAAAATGATTCAAAGTTGAAGTCATAGTAAATAACTAAAGATATTTAATGTTGGTGTCATAGTGATTAATTAAAGGGATTCAATGGTGATATCATAGTGACTAACTATAGGGATTCAATGTTGATGCCACAATGACCAACTAAAGGGATTCAACGTTAAAGTCATAGTGACTAACTAAAGGGATTCAATGATGATGCCACAATGGCTAATTAAGGATATTAAACGTTGATGTCATAGTGACTAATTAAAGGGATTCAATGTTGATGTTATAGTAACTGACTAAACGGGTTTAATGCTGATGTCATAGTGACTAACTAAAGGGAATGAATGTTGATGACACAATGACTAGTTAAGGAGATTAAACGTTGATTCCATAAAGACTAATTAAAGGGATTCAGTGGGTGCGGCCAGGGGGGCGGCCAAGGGGGGTGGCTAATGGGAGGTCAAAGTGGAGGCCAAAGGGGGCCAAGCCTAGTTTCCCATTAGTTTACCGTACTGCCATGTAGTGGCACAAAATGTTAAATACAAACATTTTACATAATGACCCCCACACGCCACTGGACACAATGTTGTTTTTGTCGCAAAAACAAATGTTTGGACCATAGATGCAACAAAACATACGACGGAACTTCCGATAGCATCAGCCATGTTTGTCAGCTTGACGGACCTAGTTGCTACGCAAACAGTCACGCACGCACGCACGCACGCACGCACGCACGCACGCACGCACGCACGCACGCACGCACGCTTAATGGAAGACGAACACAATTATGTGTGCACACACTGCCATTGGCTTCACGTGGAATGAGAATAGGTGAAAGGCCGATCTTGGTAAACTCCTTACTACATTACCCACGTACATCAATACAAATAAGTTCAACTTTATTTTTTTTGCATCTAGTAGAAGAAAATGGATGTTTGTGATGGTCCGGGCAGCTAGACTCAACTAGACAGCATTAACAAACATTGTTCACATATTTATGTGTTTATGCTTTTGTCACGGGTGATGACAATAGCAAGAGTCTTTCAGTGTAACATCATGTGCAATATAATGTTATAAATACCCTATCTTCGCAACTGTGAATGTGACACGGTCGGTCGGGTTTTCTGCCCATATATGGTTACACACCTACAGGTAACACCGCCTGTTTCGTGTGGCTTGTGCACCTGGCTGGGTCGGCAGAGGATCGGTGCCCCGGGGTTGGTACTCGAGCACACGTCAGTAATGGGTTCTTCAAATGAGGGGGTAGCATTCATACCAGGTCGTTGACGTCAACCCAAGATAGCAGCAATATAACAGATTTTTCACAGTGACTCAGTGTTTGTGAATGCGTTGTCTGTCAACTGTTCCCCGAGTACAGCCTGGTTGTTTTGAGTGCTGACTACTGGCAACAAGCCAAACAGTATTTCGCCCCACTGCCCCTTGCCGGTCCATAATGACCTCATCAACTACTGTCGTCAATATTGTCAAGAGTACCCACCGTGCATATATAAAAAAGTTATATATATATATATATATATTTTAGAGTAACATAAATAAAAAAAAAATATGGTTGTACCCATTCACAGAAGCATGATAACTTACATTAACTGTTCATGGAACATATATTTTACAGTAGCAGACATTCATAGGAACAGTATGTTTGATGGCAAACTCCATATTCAGAAAATACAATGCAGGCCCGCAGGAAACAAACAGGTATTGGTAAAGCCCACTCTGACTAGGGAGTAGGGAGTGTGAACACAAGACTCGCCCCGTAATTCCTATCACAATTTATGTAATCGAATGTTTTTTATTGTCGAATGGAATTAGCCTTCAAAATCACAATTGCGTGACAAAATACACTATAATTTACTATGTATTTAATCTAGTTGGAAAATGTTAGTGTTGTGCCTCATGTACTTTTATGTTTGAGAAGTTCAAAGTGACTGTGTTACTGTTTTATTTTGTTGCACCCAGTTATCCATTAGCGTGGGCTGTTACAAAACAAACGCTCAATTACAAGAGTGTTGTGTTGATGTAGTTATTATAGCGATCAAGACGCCGTGAAGCTGAGATTTGTAATGGATAATTGCGTGTTATTAGAAAGTACACAATAATACTTGGCTAACAGGACTCTAGACACAGACGCCATTGTTGTGTTTGTGCGGCTAATAGTGATCAAGACGCCGTGAAGCTATGGCGGTTAAACAACCTGTCTCTCTGGGTGCGTTGTTGCCAGCGAACATAGAATGTCGGGGCAAATTAGTTCACGCTGTTCGATCCAATTATTGCATCACATTGCACATTTACAAAGGGTAATTCTTTGTTTTGAAGTTGTGGCGGTTAAACAACCTGTCTCTCTGGGTGCGTTGTTGCCAGCGAACATAGAATGTCGGGGCAAATTAGTTCACGCTGTTCGATCCAATTATTGCATCACATTGCACATTTACAAAGGGTAATTCTTTGTTTTGAAGTTGTGGCGGTTAAACAACCTGTCTCTCTGGGTGCGTTGTTGCCAGCGAACATAGAATGTCGGGGCAAATTAGTTCACGCTGTTCGATCCAATTATTGCATCACATTGCACATTTACAAAGGGTAATTCTTTGTTTTGAAGTTGCGGCGGTTGAACAACATGTCTCTCTGGGTGCATTGTTGCGGGCGAATACAAATATTTCGACTTGACACTCCGTTTTTGGTGTCAATGTCATATGTTATAAAATTTGTATATATTTTCTTTATTTTTTCAAATTGGCCCATATCGGAAGTAGTGTGCATGACACAGAAGAGTGCAATTTTGTTTTAATTAATTGCATTAGTCAAAATATAAATATTAGTGCACCAAATTATATACAATGGAATGCAATGAAGACACTTCTAGTACGCTAAAATCCTCAGGAAACCCCAGATCAGCTATGCACTAATGCAAATAGGTTAGGTAGTTTCTGGTCGGTTAGCAATTCCAGTCGTAAACAGTTGGTTCAGTAAGTTGAGGAATAGCTCCTCGGCGTACGGAGTTTAAAAAGGTGGGTTTTTAGTTAATGTCCTGAGTTATCGCTAATTAAGGTAAAGGTACTTTCTTATATAGCGCAGTCTCCCGTCAGTGGAACTGTTAAAGCGCGCTACACTTCTAGTAGGGAGTAAGTTCCACGTTTGTCTTAACGCTGGGAATGAGAAGTGGATTAACACTAGATGATCGAAGCTGTTTGGGCTGTTTTCCTGTGAGCATTGAGAGTAAATATACTGATTACTTGGATGCAAGTATTTGATAGGTAAGTGTGCAGATCTTAAAAAATAATGCGACATCGGACAGGGAGCCAGTGCAGTGATTTAAGAAGTGGCACTGAGTGAGAGAAATGAGGAGACCGCCGAATCCATCACTACCTTCTGACTTGATATTTTAAACGAAGCGTTAATCCGCGGTTTCTGACTTTTAATAAATAGTTAATTACGTACATTTGATGGAAATAAAACGAGTGCCAGTGTCACATCTAAAAGGTACCCCCATATGATACGTACCTTCCGTTCATTATTTTCTAGATAATAATTACCCCTCCAAGTCATCATTATCTAGGTAATAATGAACCCCACTATATAAATATTACACCCTTCATGGGCGGATCCAGGGGGTGTTTGTGTATCCCCCTTAATTGTGGTCGGATTTTTTTCAACAAGTCAGAATTAGTTTTCATGACACCGCGAGGTGACGTACTCCTGCACGTGTTCCTCAGAAGAGGACATTTCTAAAATACAAACGTGGGACATTGCCACAAATAACTGTCATATGCAAGTTAACCAATGTCAATGATTTGCCACAAGTAACAGTGTTCAGCCAGGATAGCTGAAACGTCTAAAATGTCGGACCTTTGCAATGAGATTTCACCACGCTCTGTACAGTGCAACTGTTGTTTGAAAGGGAGGTGCGGAGACCGCGAGATGTAGGCCAGACGTCCTCTTAATTATATACTTAATGAGCATTACACAGTAAACGTATTATTCGCGCCAGCATCAATACAACATTTCTTTGTACAAGTCCCTACACTCAACAATAGTAGACGCCGCCAGTATATAAATGTGTTCTTTCATCTGTGTTAATTTTGGCTTATTAGTGGCGGCTGATGTCTGGTTGTATAAACGCATACATTTCGACTAATTATGCACATCTACATTAACATCAACGACAAGACATATGAGACGGCATCATCGTTAGCTGTCAGACAAAACGTTTATAACTGAACAGTTGTAGGCTTGTGTGATAAAAGTTTTAGTGCACTTGCTACATATGGGAGATATTTGTTGTTTGGGTTCAAAACGTTTCGCTGGGGTAACAGCCCCAACCGCAATCCTCAAATATACTGTTTTTGCACCCCCCGCCCTCTCCCCCACCTCCCATTATAAGGCCCCCGTAACCGAAATACCGGTTAATTGACTTTCACGGCTCCTGAGAAGTAGCCCAAGGCTGCAATTCATTTGGGGTTGTTACGTTAACATCACGCGTGTTTCAGTCCTGGTTAGTAACGATATATGAACAGGTGGGGAGACCGGGCCTAGTTGTGTACAGTGCCAAGTTGTTACAGAGTCGCTTTACCAAAAACATAGCACACTTATGGAGTCACCATCGACAGTAGTTGGTTGGAAGTCCACCAGCACACACACACTGTCCAAAACTCGGGAGTTAAGAAGACGAAATTAATGAGTTGTGAACACAAATGACTTTTAACCACCTAAAACTTGTTTGGGTACGCCCACACATTTTCATCTCAGGCAGCCACAGGTTTCATGAGTGAAATTTGAAACATGTCTGTTGTATAGTATGAGGGGTTATGCCAAGTAGAAATCTAAACTGAACTAAAGCCGGATTTGTTATCGTCCACGTACGTTCAACTGAACAATTGTGTTTGGGGAAGTTGTTACAATTGTATTGGGGCACGTTGTTACAATGTCAATGAATGAAAAAAAACTTATTTAACCACGACGTGTGAATGCTTTATTTCACTTGTGAAGCCTATGGTACTGGTTTATAACCAGTAGGTCATATTGTTAATGCTAGCAGCGCCAAACAAAATTAACAAGTATCTCATAAGGGCGGGTTACAATGACAAATGGCTGGACTCTCGATAAACCAATGGCTTCCTTGTCCTCTTGCCATCTGGGTATTTTGTCTAGGATGGCAATATTGTTAAATCTTGTTAAATGTTTAAGGCATAGCCCTATTTGAGTAAATAATAAATATTGCAAGATTCATTGAAACGTAAGTGAGTATGTACGTGCGTGTATCATTCAATGATTATGCACGTGCGTATATCATTCAATCATAAATAAATCGCATTAAATATATATTATTCCACTACTTAAACAGTTACACTGGCTTCTACTTTCTTATCGAATTAATTTTAAGCTGTCCACTCTTCAATATCGTGCTCTATCTACACAACAACCACCCTACTTGGCTAGTCTCCTGCATCTTTCAAATATCCCTAGGCAGCTAAGATCATCAATTTCACAACAACTTATTGTACCTAAAACAAAACTTAACTTGGGTAAACGTGCTTTCTCTGTTGCTGCACCTAAGGTCTGGAATGAACTCCCTATCACTTTGAAAACATCTGAAGCTATTGTTATTTTCCGAAAAAAACTCAAGACATATCTATTCCAAATTGCATTTCCACCATAAATGTTCGGTTGTCCCTCGTTCTCATATTGACTTTTGCGCGTCCCTGTTCACGATTATGCTTACTGATTCTGTTTTGTTGCGCCTCTGAGCTCAGGTTCCTGAGGATATAGGCGCCATAGAAGTTAATTACTATTATTATTATTATTATTAATTCACTATGTTCTACTCCATTCAATAATTCATATTATATTCACAATTGTTGGTTAAGTAAGAATCCGGGAAATGAGTCCCCTATGGTAACTAAAAAATAAAAAAAAACTTAATATATGCATCTGTGAACAACTACATTGTTACGCACATTGTACATAAGATGTATAAGTGTGTATATTCAAATTAATGTAATAACAGTAACATATACGAGTACCAGTTGCTTTGCGAACCACACGTTCTTTGCTGTAACAAAGTGCCCCGTATGATGTAACATCCCCCGCTTATTGGGCTAGTTGTTACAGTCCACTGCGCCTGGGAACTTCATATAACGGGGTATCTACCTAACTACAATATGGAATATCAATGGTATGGTACAGTTTATTAACACGAACAATAAACTTAATGTATATGTTGACAGAAATAATGTAACTGAAAATTGTAACAACTAGCCCCGATCTCCCCTAACTCGCTTATTTCCAAAGATTTTTGCCAGGACGAGAAATTCCTGTTAGTAACAAACCATGCTAATGGATAATTGTAGGCAACGGAATAAAGCAGTATTGAGTATGCAATTTTAAATTATCACACATAATTAAAGTCAGACATAAATGTTTTGAAATACCTCGTTATACGATACATAATGGCACAACGCTATGATTTTTACACTGCATTAAATTCATGTTAGGTAATTATGGATTTATTGTCTAATAACACGCAATCATAAATGTACAAGCTAATGACGTTTGACAACTAAACAAGATATTCCATCGTGCCACAAGTAGGCGCCTGCGACCGGGAATCCTGCATGTTAAATCAGACATGGCCATTGTTAAAATTCATCCTGAATGTATCGTGATGCGGAGTACAAGTGTTTCTGTGTGCCTGAGCTCTGAGCTGAGCTCGATATGTCAAAGTGTTAGTACCGTATTAATCGCCTACTTCATACTCGGGCCTGCAGCTGGCATAATCTCACGGAAAATATATACAGTACTTGTTCTGCCAATTTTTCATGATATTCAGGTAATACCAATTTCACGTTCTTAAATGTCATGTAATTTATTAATATCAATGATTTGACAGTAACATAACGACGAGTCTGCTCGAAAAATAGAATCTGATCGAATTCGAATCTGTTCATATGATTGCTAGGCAGGGCCGGGACGAAATATTGTTATGCATTCCCCGGACCCCCATTATCAATACATGTTTGCTTCCTACGGTCCTGGTATGCTTGCGTGCGTGCGTGCGTGCGTGCGTGCGTGCGTGCGTGCGTGCGTGCGTGCGTGCGTGCGTGCGTGCGTGATGAACAAAGCTGAGAGATTGTCACAGAGGTAAAACAACTTCCAAGTTCCTAGCGTAGTTATGCAGTTATATGATATTGTTTGAACTGAAACCAATAACCACTTTGCAACTTTATTTTCATCATGTGGCGATGGAATGACCGGTTTATCCAAATTAATGCAGCCGCTCCTATAAATTATAATGAATAGAAACGAGACTATCACAGAGGTACAAAACTTCCAAGTTCCTAGCATAGTCGTGCAGATGTATGATATTGTTGAATGCCCTCATTGCATACAACTATGGCACACATTAACATTTCTAACTGAAATCAATAAACAATTTGCAACTTTATGCTTCACAATGACAGAACATTTTGTCAGGACACATGACTATAATTTCACCATGTACGTGATGAGCTGTCAGCTTTTGTCAGAAGTTGTTAAGAAAATACAGAAGTGTCGCAAAAGGCCACAAAAGCTATGAGCTGTCATCATGTATATATGTCGCCTCACTACATAGTTACGATTACACAAGTCACGTTATTATTATATATATATATCCTGCCTATCGTACGTACGCACACAATCCAGCTGAGTTATAATCTGTCTCTCGGGGTCGGTTGTTGCGCTTTAACTACAATGCTGATATCGCTACATAAAGCCGTGTTATTTATCACGCGCGTTTAACGAATACCAACATCCACCACCACAATCCGGCAGTTAGTATCGCCTTACGCAACTATGTTTATCATATATCTCTTTCACGGAGAGCGGAGGTAAGGTAGAGCGTGTCATCATCATCATAATCTCAGCCATTGTCAGCCCACTGCAGAGCTAGTGTCGTCCCTGACTTCGAGAACCTATCATTGGTCTCCATTCTGTTGTTATCTTTGTCCACCTGTTGTCCTTAGTTCTGGCAAGGTGTCCATCTCCATTTCTTGATTTTAATTTGTTTTATGATATCCTGGATATTAGTTTGTTCTCTGATCCATTTGCTAATTTATCTATCTCTCTTGGTAATTCCTACCATACATATGTCCATGTTTCTTTGTGTTGTTCTAAGTTGTTGTTCCATTTTTTGTCATTGCCTAAGTATCTCCACCATATGCCATAAATGGTAATATACATTGGTCAAAGACTTTACCTTTACCAACGAATCATGGCTGAGGCGACGAAGGCGTTAGGCTAAAATTCCTTGTCGTCCGGTTCCGACCGGTTCGATCCGGTCTCGACCACCGCTTATGGTCTTTATATATATATATATTTGTCTACGCCATCGATCTTCTGACAGAATAGAACATGCCGAGAGCTAGAAGGGAAGACCAATCAGACAGATTGTGTATGACATATGACAAACAATCTATAATAAAAAAACGCACTGCACAATGTTTTAAACCCGCCCACCACCATTCTTGTCACGGTCGGTCGAATGTACGTAAAGAACTGTTCTTAATAACCTTGCCCTACTGAGGGGGGGGGGGCAAAAATCAGAAAATTACCTGTTCACGCCACACACCGACCTGACCTCACCCTAGTGCTTCGTAATACACACAAACAGGTATATGTGGTCAATGACGACATAGACATCGATCAGATCGAACATGTTTCTGCCTGGCTCCAGCTGGGCTTTACTAGCCCTCACCGTCTTGCTTTCTGCTGCTGCATCTGGCCAAGTCTTCCCAGCGCCGGCCCATCTGTACCCATATGGTCCAGGAGCAGGGGACGCTACGGCTCCATTGATGATCTACGGCAATTCTGGAGAGGTTCCTATATCGCCACCGTTTTCGTTCTTCGGGGTACCGCACCATTTTCTTAAAGTAAGTACACGAAACTGCTAATAATATCACTGATTAATATTATTAAAAACAATTTGGATATTCGATTTGTTATATATATATATATATATATATTTGTTATATATATATATATATATATATATATATATATATATATATATATATATATATATATAAGCATTTCTATGCATTAACAAATGTCAAGAATTCCTTTAAGCCAACAATTATCTCTCAAACGTAAAATGGTAGTATGAAATTCCAACGTAAGCACGCACACACAAATACACACACGCACGTACGCTCGCACACATATACATTATCGCCATTATCGTGGTGAATGAATCCATTATCGGTCAATTAAACGCGGTTTTATATAAACGAGATTGATGCAGCTGTAGTAAAATATCCTGAGATAATCTGCTCTTCTTTAAGACAACATGGTTCCAATAAGCTTTACCCATATTTTGCGCCGGTTGTAGTCGAAGTCAACGGCCTCCCTTTTTGGGCATCAACACTCGAATAAACTCTAAATGATACGGCTTTGTTCGAGATAGTTAGGTTGAGAATCTAGTCAAATAATTTTTTATCTGGTTGATATTCGAGTGACGTTGAGTCAAATACGGATTTTGACTTTAGTTGACCTTGGCTGACACCTCGGTCGATTCGAAGCAGAAATGTCTGCATTTTGCATAAGCTGGATTACAATCGAGTCGATTTCATATAAACACCTGCAGAGACTTCAGTCAACTCACGGTATAAGTGTAGTGATTTCGAGTCATTTCGCTGTTTCGAGAGTTGGAGACGAATCTATTTGTTAAGGTTTTAGTGGAGTAGCCGATTAATTATGTTACGCGCGCGCACATATACAAGGAGTAAATGGACATGGACACGCATGCACGCAAGCACGTTCGCACACCATAATAAACGCACACACGCGCGCGCGCAAAAACATACACACACCACACCCACACACACACACACACACACACACACACACACACACACACACACACACACACACACACACACACACACACACACACACACCACACACACACACACACACACACACACACACACACACACACACACACACACACACACACACACACACACACACACACACACACACACACACACACACACACACACGCATTTTTATCACACCTGAACATTGCGTAAACACCCAGACCAAGTGCGTTGCTATGCATGGCTATTGTCGCATTTGACGGACGGACTGACTGACGGACGGCTGACATACGGACATACGGACCGACCGATGGAAGGACGAACGTTGATTTTTGGGATTCAGCACACCCAAGACACCCTAAAAACGTTTGTTGTCACACTTCATTAAGAAATGCCTACATAGTTTTAACTTTTCTTAAAATTTCCCCGTTCTACATAAACACATTCTCGTTTGTTTTTGTTATTCAGTATAACGCAGCGTAACACCACCGTTTGAACTCACTGATATTCATATCAGCCATACACAAGCATATATATATTGTTTTCACCACGTTCAGTGATGAGTCATTGGCGTGGACGAGTTAGTTTGTAAAGAGTTGCAATGGAAAGCCGACGACTTCTCCGAACCAATAGTGTTTTACTAGATCGGGTGCAACTTAGCAATAAGAGGGTGAATGACACTAGAAATACATATGTAATTAATCAAGGAAGAGTAAAAAGCCTCGAGTTAGACACGGTTTTGAGAAGGTGAATGGATAACAAATTCAATGAGAAGGGGTTTAGAACTTTGAGAAGATAACTGGATAACACATTTCTTGAGAAGGAGGATCATGCATTTCAGAGAGTGAATGAGTAACACAGTTGTTTAGAATGTGGTTCACGCTTTTGAGAAGGCGACTGGATTAAACATTAATTCAGAGGGTTGCTCGCCTTTGAGAAAGTGACTTAGTAACACATTTATTGAGTGGGCGTTCACAGTTTTGGTGACTGGTTAACACATTTACTGAGAAGGGATTCATGCTCTTGAGAAGGTGACTGCGTAACACATTTATTAAGACGGGGTGCACGCCTTTGAGAAGGTGACTGTGTAACACATTAATTCAGAGGGGGTTCGCGCTCTTGAGGACATGTCAAAACCGGGAACCCCCACTCAATACATGTGTTAACATGTATAGAATGGGGGTTCACGGTTTTGAGAAGGTTACTGGGTAACACTTTTATTTAGAGGTGGTGCACGCTTTTGAGATGGTGTCTGGGTAACACATTTATCGAGAAAGGGGGTCACGTATTTGAGAAGGTGACTGGCTTACACGTTTACTGAGAGGAGGTTAACGCTTTTGAGAAGATGACTGGGTAACACGTTTATCATAGCTTGCCATCACACATGATCCTCCATTCAAGCTTGACTGGTGTGAATGTGTCGACGAAATCCTTTCTGTGAGATAACTACTCGGCACACGTGTCACTAGAGCTATTCCAGCAGATACATCACAGGATGCCACCCCTTGATTCCCCCTCCAAGAAGAAGCAGACTGACCAGCCTTATGGCCAACCGGACCACACCTTCATCAACTGGGGCATCAACGGAAATAGCTGACTACTTATCACAGCCACCACTCCATCTGTGGATGCGAAGATTAGACACCCCATCCTGAGCCAGCTGGCAACGAAGTAACTATCAATATCAGCCCAATGAGCACTCTTAGAACTGTTCAGCATAGCCGGGAAGGCGTTTAGACCCGAGAGGTGTCGTTTGACACACTCAATATTTCAGGAACGAATGATTGTTAAATGTAATGGCAACCTGCATAAATAAGCCAGTGAACTTGAGTGAAGTTGAATGAACGGTCACATTAAATTAATTGTTGAATCATCTCTGGTATTGGAATTGATTTTTTCCAGGTGGAATAGGAATTGAATGGAATTGGAATTAAATGTGTGGAACTGACTGGAATTTTTCCCCAAGTAGATTTGGATTTGTATTTTTTTATTTCATGGATTTGGAATTGACAACTATATATATATATATATATATATATATATATAGAGCAAGACGTGGGCGGGTCCTAGAACTGGACCCTTTGGTGAATGTTTCCAGTAGTTCCGGTTAATTTTGATAGAAGGCGTTGGTGAGGGTGGTCAAAATCGAGCCAGATTGCATCAATCCGGGTCTTGTTGTCTATAGCAGTCATCCAGTCATGGACTGTCTCAATGATGTGATATTCACAAGACTATCCTGACTGGAATCCATGTTGGAAGTGAAAAATTATATTGTGTTTGTGCAGATGCTTCAACATGTTGCTTAGTATGATGTGTTCCATCACTTTACACAGGAAGCAAGTTAGTGATATCGATATGTGGTCAACAGGGTCAGATTTGTGGATTTTTGGTGTATGAGATTTACTAATGCTTGAAGCTAGTCGTTAGGGAGTGTGTGTGTGTGTGTGTGTGTGTGTGTGTGTGTGTGTGTGTGTGTGTGTGTGTGTGTGTGTGTGTGTGTGTGTGTGTGTGTGTGTGTGTGTGTGTGTGTGTGTGTGTGTGTGCACGTGTGTGTGCGCGTGTGTGCGTAACTTGTCTATGCCAGCGATCTTCTGTAAGCGCACAGCAGCATGTTTTAAGCCCACCTAAGGCCAATCTTTTTACGGTCGTTCGAATGCACATAATGAACTATGCTGAATACCCTAGCCCTACGTAGGTGCATCATTAATAAATCATATATAACATAACCTGTTCACGCCACACAACGACTAGAAAGTGTCGAGTGCTAGAAAATGAGACATGATGTGTGGCAGATCGGCATATAATCAAAGGAGAATCACTCACCTGCACAATTGTAACAACAATCCTAACGGTGAATAAACAGCTCAATAAAACACAGTAAAACGGACCAGCGTAACTCGGACTGAACTCGACTTTAGTGCTTCGTAATACAAACAAAGAGGTGGTTAATGATGAAGAAGACACCGGTGAACTCAGACTTGTCTCCGCCTGGCTCCAGCTGGGCTTTAATAGCGTTCGCTGTTTTGCTGACTGCCGCTGTATCCGGTCAAGTCTTCCAAGCGCCGGCCCATCTGTACCCGTACGGTCCAGGAGCAGGGGACACTACTTCACCAGTAATAGACGACGGCAGTTCGGGAGAGGTTCCTGTATCGCCACCGTCATCTCGTTGTTGTTGTTTGGTTGCCAACATTACTGTTGGGATCCAGCTCACCCAACTCACCATAAAACCGTTTGACGTCACACTTTACTAAGAAATGACTGCAGGGTTTTAAGACCAACCACCAGGATAGATTTGATCAGCATATACAGAGTTGACGACCTGGCACGGTTCACTAGGTTTGAAAAGAATTCGAATGAATCACCGGTGACTGTTCCGTAGCAGTCTTGTTATCCTAGATCGGGTGCAACTTAGTTGGCTCCAGCTGGGCTTTAATGGCGTTCGCTGTATTGCTGTCTGCCGCTGTATCTGGTAAAGTATGGTCCAGGAGCAGGGGACACTACTTCACCAGTAATAGTCGACGGCAGTTCGGGAAAAGTTCCCGTATCGCCACCGTTTCCGGTTATTGTGTGATCGTTATTATACTAATTAAAAGGGTGTTTTTCTATTTTGGGGGCAAATGGTGCGACATTTCGTTGTTGTTGTTTGTTTGCCAACATAATTTTTGGGATCCTGCTCACTCAACACACCATAAAACCGTTTGTCGTCACACTTTACTATGAAATGACTGTTAACCTAGATCAGTATTGTATACGGTTCACTAAGTTACACAAGAGTTCGAATGAAACGCCGGTGACTTTTCCGTACCTGTCGAAATGCGGTCACAAATCGCACGCTTTTGAAAAGTTGACTGGGTAACACATGTATTGAGAGTGGGTTCACGCTCTTGAGAACTTAATTGGGTAGCACATTTATTGAGAGGAGGTTAATGCTTTTAAGAAGGTGACTGGGCAAAACATTAATTGAGAGGGGTTTAATGCTTTTGAGAAGGTGACTGGGTAACGCATTTTTTTTGGGGAGAGGGTTCACCCTTTTGATATGATTAGTTAATACATTTTTTGAGAGGGAGTTCACGCTTTTGAGAAGATG
>OY759269.1:43743238-43753238 GCA_963662155.1 Lamellibrachia columna | reverse complement strand
GAAAGGTGCGAAATGATTGAGGTAAGATTGAATGAATTTATTTAGATATAGAAAAATGCCAATGCTGACAGAGTAAAGGCAGGGCGTCATTGCAACTTTTGGAGTGGATACTATATAAAATTTATTCTAAGTCAATTACTATTATAATATAATCTTATAGGTATAATTTATATACATTGATTCCAAAACGGCAGTACAAATAAATACAATTTCCAAACGCCTGCATTTGGTATACAAAATAATACGCATTACTTAATCACAGTATAAAATAAATTGATTCCATTAACCAGTCTAAATTTAAGATCAGCGGTCACAAAATGTGTCAGCATGTCAATGAGGTGATGTCAATGAGATGATGTCAATGAGATGATGTCAATGAGATGATGTCAATGAGATGATGTCAATGAGATGATGTCAATGAGGTGATGTCAATGAGATGATGTCAATGAGATGATGACAGTTGCTGTGAAATTTGTTTTTATAATTTTGGTGGTCACGTTGTCCTGTTTTCTTTTTAATCAGACAAAACGTTAGCATGGCCACCAATTCCTTGTTGCACTGTGGTCTGACCTCTATAATCATGCATGCAGAAGCTACTCCGAAACGCCGTAAATACAGTGACGACGCAAGTGTCACCTAGCGGACTAAATAAAACTAATACTACCGGCGAAGTTCGACTCGCAACTGCGAGAAGCGATATGGCTAGGCGTAGTCAGCTACCGGGGCGGATGACGAGATTACGAGTGATCAGGGTCGTAGCTAGGCGTAGTCAGCTACCGGGGCGGATGACGAGATTACGAGTGATCAGGGTCGTAGCTAGGCGTAGTCAACTACCGGGGCGGATGACGAGATTACGAGTGATCAGGGTCGTAGCTAGGCGTAGTCAGCTACCGGGGCGGATGACGAGATTACGAGTGATCAGGGTCGTAGCTAGGCGTAGTCAGCTACCGGGGCGGATGACGAGATTACGAGTGATCAGGGTCGTAGCTAGGCGTAGTCAGCTACCGGGGCGGATGACGAGATTACGAGTGATCAGGGTCGTAGCTAGGCGTAGTCAGCTACCGGGGCGGATGACGAGATTACGAGTGATCAGGGTCGTAGCTAGGCGTAGTCAGCTACCGGGGCGAATGACGAGATTACGAGTGATCAGGGTCGTAGTTAGGCGTAGTCAGCTACCGGGGCGGATGACGAGATTACGAGTGATCAGGGTCGTAGCTAGGCGTAGTCAACTACCGGGGCGGATGACGAGATTACGAGTGATCAGGGTCGTAGCTAGGCGTAGTCAGCTACCGGGGCGGATGACGAGATTACGAGTGATCAGGGTCGTAGCTAGGCGTAGTCAGCTACCGGGGCGGATGACGAGATTACGAGTGATCAGGGTCGTAGCTAGGCGTAGTCAGCTACCGGGGCGGATGACGAGATTACGAGTGATCAGGGTCGTAGCTAGGCGTAGTCAGCTACCGGGGCGGATGACGAGATTACGAGTGATCAGGGTCGTAGCTAGGCGTAGTCAACTACCGGGGCGGATGACGAGATTACGAGTGATCAGGGTCGTAGCTAGGCATAGTCAGCTACCGGGGCGGTTGACGAGATTACGAGTGATCAGGGTCGTAGCTAGGCGTAGTCAGCTACCGGGGCGGATGACGAGATTACGAGTGATCAGGGTCGTAGCTAGGCATAGTCAGCTACCGGGGCGGTTGACGAGATTACGAGTGATCAGGGTCGTAGCTATGCGTAGTCAACTACCGGGGCGGATGACGAGATTACGAGTGATCAGGGTCGTAGCTAGGCGTAGTCAGCTACCGGGGCGGATGACGAGATTACGAGTGATCAGGGTCGTAGCTAGGCGTAGTCAGCTACCGGGGCGGATGACGAGATTACGAGTGATCAGGGTCGTAGCTAGGCATAGTCAGCTACCGGGGCGGTTGACGAGATTACGAGTGATCAGGGTCGTAGCTAGGCATACATTCATGTGGAAGCACAAATCTAACCAAGACTCAGTAAGTGGGGGTCTGGGTGTCCATTAATAAAACTGTGATCATGTGTAATCTGGTGCGTTTTGACGTCAAGATAAAACTAACATAACACCCCCGTCCTGATGTACGGCGGGAGGCGCGGTAATTTTTCGCCCGGGCTGCGACCGATTCGGTATGTGATTCAAACTGGTTTTCATGATCAGGGTGTGTCTAGGGCAGATTTGCAACCTAGCGGAGCCCATCCCTCTCCAGGCTGGTTGACCACAGCCGATATCCACCTAAAAAATGTGGCTCGCCTTGGTCCTGAACACGTGGTCGTTGAACTCATCTTGGAGCCCTTCCGTCCTGGCCGTTGACTTCATCGAGGAAGACATCCGCCCTGTGATGTCATGTTAACATCACCGTATTTTACCCATACGTGGTAGACTCGTGGGGGCGGGAGCGTCTTATTCCATCCCGTACAGATCCATTGGACCTGCCCACTGCCATTACTATATAATAGCACAATTAATTATAACAGTTAGTGAAGCATCATCACAATACACGTAAATATACTACAATACCATTAACAATCATTAGAACACCAAGAAACAATTCTGATCATTGTAATAACAGACAAAAGCAAACCCGTTGTAATAAAAACAGCCATTTAAGCATAAGCCAAGAACACATAATATTATGTAAGCAACGATAATGCTTCGGTAACAAGTGTGTACGAGGGTATCATATTTACAGAAAACTTAATTTACTACCCTGTCCTTCAGTTGGGCGGAATGTTTGCACTAAACGACTGAACTGGCGGATAATGTGTTCTGCATCCAACGTGTTGTCCCTGTGGACTTGCGCATGGGCCAATCCTGACAAGCACTCTTGCAGTTGTCACTCTGGGGTCGCCACTGTCACAAAGAGGCCAATGAGAATGATTTTGGGTTTATCTTGTGCCCACTTGTTAATTTACTTAAATTAAATTAGTTTTTTACCAGTAGTGTACACTTAATAATGCTGCCATAACGTAATGGTGCTGCCATCTAACGATTGGGAGTGATATTTGTACAATGCAAGGGTCCAACTTGGTGACTAAGGTCTAACTACATGAGTGAATTTGTACCATTACAAATTTGAGCATTATTCATTCGGTTACGAAGTTCAAATTAATATGTGTAGAACCGGTCTGGCGTGATTGATACGATGGTATAATTGTGAATCACATTTAGTGAGGCTACAAGGATTTTAATACATGAACTAGCCAGTTGGTGTTCAGCAGGAAAGCATGGTGCGACAAACGATTTCACACCTTTGCCAGGTGCTAGACAGCTCGAAATATTATCTTTATTAATATATTAATATAACGCATTAAGTTGTAGGGGTTGAATGATACAATTAATAACGTTGTTGCCGTCTCAATGAAGAGATTAAATCATATAAGAAATATGTGTAATTTGAGTTTTTTGTTTGGTATCTGAAGATTGTTGGTCGACTATGTAATGCGGCTATTCTAGAACTAAAGTTTTGTATAGGGCCTAACCCCAAAGTCCTAGGAACGTTGTGTCGCAATCCTAGGGATGGCTTAGGTTGCATTAAGATGTGCTATTGGTTAGTTAAACTTCAGGCACAATATGGCCGCTGTAGTATTTAACAAATTTGCACGAATTAAAATGAGACGATTAATGTTTGCGGTGCTACCACGTTTCTTCGTATTATTTTCGTTCATGTATTGTG
The DNA here is from genome assembly GCA_963662155.1 of Lamellibrachia columna. Lineage (NCBI taxonomy): Eukaryota > Metazoa > Annelida > Polychaeta > Sabellida > Siboglinidae > Lamellibrachia > Lamellibrachia columna. The sequence continues at coordinate 43,749,543 of OY759269.1, read as the reverse complement.
GCTGTAACTTCGTCGTAAAGTAACTCGATTCAACCTTGTGTACATGGGTTGTGAGTGCTACTACAATAATTAGCCACTCTTCATCACATCTTCGAATGTCTTCGACTAACGTATACAAGTCAACATTCTTCTCCGTCGAGATGTCATAATGTCAGCCTGACTTTACCTGACGGAGCTTCTAGCGCAACCGGTATTCATCGCCATTTACACGATGTCTGGGCCTGAACCACGCATGTTTGAATTCACATTCTTTGTATTACTGTTCAACGAGGCCATGCATGCCATCTTCTCGATCGCTGCCATTACGCCTGACTGCATACATGTGACGCCGGCATGTCCGGTACCATCTCGTTCGATTGATCCGCGTGACGTCTTCCCGTTCACATTCATTCCGTGTGATACGTGTGATGTCGACCCGTGCGCTGTCATCTCGTTCGACTGATCCGCCTGACGCCAAAACGTCCGCCGCCACTCCTTGCGACTGATTCGTGTGTCGCCTCCACACCTCGCTACGATATTGCTTCGTATGACGCCAACATTTCCGATGGCATTACGTGTGATGCCCTTTCCTTCGTCCCTCCTTTTGTTACTGCCTCGTGTTGCTGGCAAGCCGACCCGACACGACAGTGAGGTTGGGTCGCCATGTTGAGATTCCGTAGTGGAACACATCATAATATATCCTCATCGTGATAATATATGAAGTGTATTCTCATGTGGATTCACGGAACTGTGAATCTTGGTTGATCTATCAAATCGTTATACAAACTACGCCCTCATACAGGATCTGCACTGCAAAGTGGGTGAGCTGACCATTTTTGTAGCCACCTACGAGGTGTTATGTAGTAATATTCACCGTTCTGTATTTACTGTATTGTTTTTTATCTTATTAAAAGGGATTCCAATGGGATTCTCAATTACTATCCATGGTTCTATGTTGTTTATGTTCCAACCTAAATTCATGCATCTGAGCTTATGTCACGAGCCAGTCTCTTTGATATCCACCGATTCTAAATTCCTAAATTCCTGTGACAGCCACGTATATATGTTAGGATACAGGACAGGATTCCTGTATCGTGTTATCGAACCATCTCCCATCTTGCCTTCCATTTTGTAGCTGACGCAGACCACCTGGCATGTCGTCTTGGAACACCTCGTACAGCTGGACAAACTATTGTCAAATTCACCCGCTGTCGTGGTGCAAGGTGGTGATTATGATGTTCTAATATATGTGTTTCCATTTCCTGCAGCAAGTGACCCACGAACGGCAGATGCATTGCCCTCATGCAGGACTGGCTGGGCGTGTCAGTTACATCCGCGGGCACGTTCTTGCGGACGGTGCCTCTGTCTGCCATCACATAATCTCAACTCTTTCCGCTAGTTCTACAACACTGTCGAAGAACGCATTCCATACTTTTAGTTGGCTCTCTTCTGCTGCAGCTAGGCTATTGTAGTGCTTGCCTCTTTGGCAGATGTTACACTGTCTGGACTGAAGGAATGTGATCAGAGGAAGCCGACTTCAATGGTCAATTGTGTCATAATGAAAATGAAGTAAACATTTTTATGGACAACAAGTAGCTTTGCCGTTTTCACCTTCTTCCATATATTTCAAAGCAGTGACTACAGCAATTACTGCAGACTTGAATGTATACAGAGCGTTTGCACGACTGAACCATCCTATCCCTACCAGCGCGTGCAACCTCTGCGAGCTGTGCCTGAAAGACACGTACAGTTTCGATCTGCTGGACTGTGTCCATCATACTTCTAACTAGTGGGTTTTTGCTGGCATGCACAATAGTCAAGTTAACATTGTTTCCTTTGCAGTGCGTGTAGGTGGTGCAGGTTAGGCCTTGTCAGCTGTCTCAGTCGTGCTTGCACTCCACGATGGATACCAGCCGAATTAAGGATGGGCCATTCAATTTCTGGGGACGGGTTGAAAATATTTGTTTGCCATATTGATGTAGAAGCACGATTGTATGTGCGCACGGCTATCCACGCGCCTGATGATGTTATTGTTTTCATCACAAAAGTCATATCTTTAAGTATTGATGCATGGTTATTGTCAAGCATGATGAACGGACAAGAAATGTAACTATAATAAACCCAGTCAACCACTCGACACGTGGGTGGTCGGTCATTTGTGTAGACAGGCGAAATATGCGACCTACAACTGGACAAATTTAGGTTTGACGTCTTTAAAATACGAAGCGTATGACTACGCTCACTAATACCAAAGTAAGGCATCGAACAAACCAATACCGCCACCGAATCAAGTAGTCCAGTAAATTAGACAAAAAAACTACGCTCAAATCAAAACCAAGAGGTCACGACTTATAAGTTTTGTTGGTGCGTTCGAACATGATCATCAAGGTGCTACCGAATGCGAGAACAAATCACATGTTCATTTAATTTAGAGACAATGCATGCGAACGACACTGGTTTATAATTACTCCATTCTCTCCAGACTGTCTGCAGGGATTTGCTGACTAAAATGTTAAGAAGGGAGTCAGCTCAATAGTCTGGTCTTTCAGTATTATACAGACTGATTCGAGTCGCCCATTTCCATGACTTGCGACTTGACTTGGAATTCAAGGAGATGACTTGAGACTTGACTTGGACTTGGAGGTCGTTCACTTGAAACTTGACTTGACTTGCCAGTTTGTGACATGCCAACTGGTTGCTCGAAACGTACGCAACACGAAACCATGAGTTGTGACAGGCGGCACCGAAAACAATACTTAGGAAATACTTATTATAACTGGCTAATATTGTGGCCTTTCAGCATCCGCCTAAATTTCCAGATAAAATTTACTATAGAAAAGTCGCAATAATCAAGGCGATTGGTGAACTCTGGTGACCTGGGACTTGACTTGAAATTCAGAAAGATGAATCGAGACTGGTATTGGACTTGGAGATAATTGACTTGCGACTAAATTTGACTAGCAGGTCCATGACTTAAGACTTCATTTGGCTTGCCAGTTTGTGAATTGTCAACAAGTCTCGTATTCTACCAGGATTGTGTCTGGACCACTTGATTTGCCAGTGTTTACGTCTCTGAGCAGCATGGCGCATTCCCTAATCATTAGTTTATTTAAGTGCGCTGTGTAAGTATATTGTGTGACAATATCATGTAGCCATTACATAAATATAGAAAAATAAAGCATGTGTACACATCTTGGTGAATAATTTCATATATCCACAATAATACATTATAAATGCCATGGTAAAGTATTGCATGTGTGAGTTAGCGCACTGCTAATCCAACCGAGCACCAGGCTAACCTGTAATGCTTAGTCTAGTGTACAAAACCTAAACCGATCAGTTAAATCTTGAAAATAAACCAAACCCTGGCTGATGAAATTCTGATGAAATGTATAATTTGTGTTACGTTTGCTATCACTTCTTCTCAACGGATTGCGCTGAAATGTTTAACACTGTTGTTCTGTCATTAAACCTAACATTTTAGCCAATAGGCATGGTTGGTTGAAGACTTTGTTTTACGTAAATATATATAAATATAAATAAATAAATATATATATATATATATATATATATATATACATATATATATATATATAAACACATATATATATATATATATATATATATATATATATATATATATATATATATATATGTATATATATATATATATATATATATATATATATATATATATATATATGTATATATATATATATATATATATATATATATATATATATATATATATATATATATATATATATATATGTGTTTATATATATATATATATATATATATATATGTATATATATATATATATATATATATATATATAGATGTATATATATATATAAATCTTGACATTTTTAATGCATAGAAATCCTTATATATATATATATATATATATATATATATATATATATATATATTTATATGTATATATAAACATTTCTATGCATTAAAACATTTCTACATATATATATATATATATATTTATATATATATATATATATATATATATATATATATATATATATATATATATATATATATATATGTATATATATATATATATATATATATATATATATATATATATGTATAAATACATAAATAAATATATAAATTAACACATATAATTAATATATCATATATGCAGCCAGCGTCCTCACTAATATAATTAAACCACCCCGCATACAATACTAGCTAAATTATATACGTGTCACGACCACAACTTCTGTTCTCATGCAACTTCTTATTATTTCCTTTTTTAAGGTGTACTCAAATGGGGCGATTTATGTTAAGTCCGATATTGGTAAATCGGCTGTACTATCGGAAAACGACAGACGCTGCCTTGCTTCAACGAGCAACCGACGACGTGAGGTCAGCATTCGATGCACTGTCCCAGTTTACCGCTTCCTGGGAGTTCATCGCCACGTGGCACAAGGTGACCCATCGTGGCGGCTCGTATCACACTCCAGTAAGTTTGTGCCTGTGTGTTTGTTTATTGTCTATACACATTAGGCCCATCATCAAGGTTTTGAAAATAGGATTTCGAGCGTACGAAATCGGGGATTTCTTGGATGATTTCTAAAAAAAATTACTTTAAAAAACATTCTCAAAAGGGGTTCGACCACCCCTCACCAGAATGGGCATGCATATCTGCATTCGTCAGCACAAATAAACAAATGTGAATGAATTTTTAATTCAAAATCTGAAGTAGAGACATGTTTACATGTCTTGGTATAGTGTGTAGATTAGTTCCTTATTACAAGGAACATCACTCAACATATTATAATCTTGTTCACTGGTCACAACGCTAATGTTGTGCTACCTGTATCCTTTGGTATTTATCGTTTCGCCTACATTCAGTGTATATACCATACGCCAGAAATGAATTCCAAAACATCTGCCGATGTTAAATGAAAAATATTGTTCAGTAGCATCGTCGCAATACAAATTACTATAAGCATTACATAAGTACTGTAATTACTCCTATTGTAAAAATCACAGGCCCACTTGTAATTGTGGTTTAAGTGTACATCATAATTGTTTTATTTAATGATAATGTGCACGTGGTAAGTGGCGATTAATCTGAATATAGGCACAACCGAAGTTCACGTTCTGTCTTTCACAGGTGAACACATTCCAAGTCGTGATGATTTCAAATGGCCACATGTCATTCCTGATGATGAACTATGGCGATATCAACTTTTTCAAAAACAGTGCAGATGTATATGCGCGGGTAGGTCCAACACCTGATCTTAGAGAGAAAGCAACTCTTAACCTTCCGTTCTCCTTTGTTGTTTGTAATATTTGTTCATGTCTTTGCTCTGTCTGTCTGTCTCTTAAAAAGTATATGTTTGTCTCTACAAATGTATGGATGTCTGTTAGAAAATTATAGTTCTTATGTAAAAAGCATCAAGTAAACCTGTTTCAGTATCATTTTCATGAAATTAATGAAGATACCATAATTAAAATAATCGACACATTTCGCATGCCTGCGTCTTATGTCATTAATTAAAGTTAATATCCCTACTTAATCTGACTGCCTGTTCTTAATGATATCATAAACTGGTGTGGAGCCTGAGCTAGTTTCTGTACATATCAGTCATAACTGAAAATATGTATGAGTGAGAAAATGGCAATCCAATTATTTAATACAGTAATCATAGGCTTGTAATGCCGAATAGCCCCTACATATGAGTTACACTCACAATTGGTATCAAGTGCCATAGTAGAGGCGCAATTATCAAGTTTATTAGCAATACACATACATGTACAAACAAAAAGGTTGCGGTACTCGATCCCCTACATGTACAAACAGAAAGGTTGGGGTATTCGATACCCCTAGCAAAATAGTATAAACGGTAAAATGGGCTAATCCCCTAACAATGGTAAACAACTGAGAACACAGTCCAGTGACAGCACCTCACGAGCAGCTGGACCAAGCACCTCCCGCCTCACAATCAGCGCCAGGTCTAACCACCAGACGAGCCGCCCTGAAACAACACACAACACACATAAATATGACGCCAGTTGCTGCGATACCTTGCTCTAGTGCCTGGGGTATTGGCCCAATATTGACGAATATTGGCCATTGATGCTTTCCCCAAGGCAACCAATGAGTACGAAGTGGCACCTTGTCTGGAGCAAGTGTTGGTTGCACTACCCTTGCCCTCACTTCCTGTAACCAAGATATGTGATCTGCTACCACATTCGTATTCGGAATGTATTTTGTTCGAAAGCAAATGTTGTGCGACATACACAAGACAACCAGCTCTCGAATAAGATCCATCAAGCTAACATATCTTGTTGTTTGC
>OY759269.1:43643238-43738238 GCA_963662155.1 Lamellibrachia columna | reverse complement strand
GGTTGATGATTTAAACATCCCTTAGATATAGAAATTTAGACGACAAGGCGCTTTATATAAGTACAGATGTAGTGAGACAAGTAGAAACGTTTATTATATAGAAAGAAATGTTTTAATTAAAAACGTCAACTTTGTGACAAATCTTGTTTAAGGGGCCCGTCTTATACATATACGTTTTGTACGTTGTTCCCCTATATTAAATATAATGTTTCAGATGTTTGATCTACATTGCTAGCAGTATGGGTTTAAGATACTTTCCTTTAATGATTTCTTTGCAGGAATCCCGTGGTGCGGAACATTGTTGACGCCAGTTAACGGTAGCAAGAATGGCGACAGTGATATTATCCAGTCCGTAGCTACGTTCTCCTGCAACTACGGATTTGTCTTAAATGGATCGGCACAGCGAACTTGCACGGAAGAAAAACTTTGGAGCGGAGAAGAAGCCGTCTGTTCCGGTTAGCTTATCTATTAAATGTATTATACTGATATATTTGTGTATATACGTGCAATCTCGTGCATTGCCACAAAATGAGACAAAATCTTATCTTATTTAATGTGTGAAAATATTATAGTTACACATTACTATGCTGATGTTGGTTTTACTGAGTACGGCAGTGAACCGCTATTATAATATATTTTTGCAGTGTTGTACTGTGGCTCTTTAGAGACGCCGTCAAATGGCAGTCAAATCAGCAATACTGATGTTGTCGACTCAGTAGCGGCGTTTTCGTGCGACTATGGATTTCGCCTTGATGGTTCGGCTCAGCGAAGTTGCACGAATGACGGAAACTGGAACGGAATAGAAGCCACCTGTATTGGTCAGTATGTTTACACAGTGGAGAAAATGCTGCATATTAACAGGGCAGACAATAGTAATCCTTCTGAATCGCCAACATATGTAACATGAAATTTCTAAAGCGACAACAATCGGATGGTGATTTGAAACGCGCCTTAGATATAGAAATTTAGACATTGAGGCGCTTTATATAAGTACATATGTAGATAGACAGGTGGACAAAATGATTATATAGACATAACTGTTTTAATAAAAAAATTCAACTTTATGACAAACCTTGTTTAATGGGCCATTGTGCACGTTATGCCCAAGTTCACTTAGCTTTATTAAATATTATGTTTCAGATGTTTGATCAACATTGCTGGCAGCATTAAGTATTAATTAAGTCGGGTGGAGAAGCATTACAATTTTTTTTTCATTTACATGTAGAGGTTCACTGTGGCTCTTTGGAGACGCCGACAAATGGCAGTAAGATCGGCAGCAATGACGTCATCAATTCAGTTGTAACGTTCTCTTGCGACTACGGATTTCGCCTAAACGGTTCAGCTCTGCGGAATTGCACGGATCAGGAGACTTGGGACGGGCAAGTAACGACATGTGTAGGTCAGTATACGTTTCACTAGAGTGAATCAGGTAATTATGCTCTAGCATATTAATCTTAGAAATACATGCAATTAACAATTATGGGCAGTTTAACTATGATAGTATGGGTTGAACAGATTATTTGTTTTTAATAAACGAACACTTGAGCAACACAATGGTGTCCTGTATATTGCAATTTGTTTGCGGAGATCCATTGTGGTCCCATCGTCACGCCGTCAAACGGCAGTCAGGTCGCCAGCAATGATGTGATGGACTCTGTTGCGACCTTCGCTTGCGATCGCGGATACCGACTAACTGGTTCCACGCAACGATCATGCACGGAAACCGAGAATTGGAACGGTCCAGAAACTTAATGTGTCGTTAGGTTGATTTTCCCATTAGAGGATTTTTTTAATGCATTCTATTATTTATGCAAAATTTACATAGCATTGGGAAACTTGGACAATTTCGTTCACCCACTTTGCCCAGGTTCACACAGGTGAATAAACTGGTATCTGTAGATACACGCTGGTATCCCAGTGATTATAAGAATTATACGAATGACGAGGATTCAGGAAGAAATTGCAGTGTGATTGGACGTTTTAATTGAAGTTGATATGGTGCTTGTTTGAACAGTGTTGTCGGGGCAAAGTGTAACGCGATCAGTAGTTAGCAGAGGTTTTTGGGACCTCAAACTATCATCACGTGACCAAACATCAAAGGTAAAACACCCTAATATCGCCCAATTTTTCTGAGTGCGCGCAGCCAATCAGATCGCAGCAGAGCGCCCCCTGGCGGTCGTAGCCGAGCGTGCTACGTAAGCGCCCCCTAGCGACGGGAGGAGGAACGAACATTGACCAGTAGTCATCGATGGTGGACATAGGAACAACAAAATACACGTAATATCACCCACCCACCCACCCACCCACCCACCCACCCACCCACGTAAACACGTGACCATGACCGTGACCCCGACGGAGTGACCAGTCCGAGTGGTTAGCTAATGTCGACTGGACGTCCGAACGACTGGAGTTAACTGTAAGCCGAAGCGTTTATCCAGCTGTGAGCCGTAGCGCGAGATCAAAGGACGCTAATCTGTACAATGTAGCAAGGGAGCCGAGGTAATCAGTGATAAACAGCAACTATGTAGCAGTGACGACATTGATGTGGGACCGCGGCGTGTTATAGCCGGTTATACGGAGTGAACATAAGACGTAATAAAATTAAAACCGATAAAGATAAGGCGAATGTGTAATAGTTATTAATTAGCCGACATGCATGGCTACAATATAACCGCTGGACGACGGAAATCGGACCGTTCGTTAAATAAAACGTAGCAGGACGAAAATGGACTATGTGTAAAATATAATATGCCAACACGCAGTTGGAACAAGAACGCAATACAAGACGTGAATATAAGGTGATGCAAAATTTAATACATGAAAAAAGCACAATTACAATAGAAATTAAACGATATTATGCATAATAATAATAATAATAATAATAATAAATGTTCGTGGGTAAGAAGTGTTCATTCATTCATTCATTCATTCAGGAAGAGATATGGTATTGAAAGCCGACAATAAAGATCGGCGAACGGCGCGGGTAGTAAGTTTGCGTGCCAACGAGATTCTGAGAGACACAGATCTGCGACGACGGAGCAGTGATGGATGATGAATTGGTCCTCGGTGAAGTCGATGGAAACCAGGTGTGGGTGATGGGACATGCAACAATAATAACTGGTGCATGACGAGCTCCCAGTGCGTCATGTGTAAACGGAACGCGGCACGGAAATCGGCGTCATCTTCGTCGGCGAGGTCGTCGATTTCGTCGTCCCACGACTCAGGTGGGGCGGTCGAGGGGTTGCGATAGCCACTGCCGTAGTGGAAAGAGATGTCAGACATGACATGTCGCCAACGGCTGGCATGTTCGGCGAATGACGTCAGCAGATCGTCGTCGTGTAGTTGCTCCCGAAAGAGCACCAATGCTTGATAGCCCCGTCGGCGTAGGGTGACTTGCAGCAACTCCACCATTACCTGCACCCAATGAAAGCGAGGTATTCTGTAAATAAAGGACACAACCAGAGTGAGAACATGCATAGGCATCTATATATATATAACAGACGTAACCAAGCAACGAGAGAGAGGTAATACGAAACCGATCGACTGGCCGACGTTATCGCTAGGCAAGCCGCTACATATGGAACTTGGAACGTGGACCCGACGAACACTCGGCGACGAGACATGTATACACAGGAACGATAGAACAGTATGTAAAGTGAAAACAGGTATGATCTATGTAGAACTATGTATATCTATGAAAGTATAATAATAATAATAATAATAATAATAATAAATAAATAAATAAATAAATAAATAAAAGACATACTCACACACTACGCATTAGCGGGAGCAACGAATCTCCCATAATGTTCAAGAGAATCAAAAAATCAGCAAAGTCCCGTACTGCAACGATAGGCATTATGAATGAAGTGTTTAACTGAACGGCGTCGAAGACAATGGCGGTTGTGATGACGACACGACGATCTCAGACGGCTTATATAGCATGCTAGAAATAAAACCAGACAACTGACGTCAGCTTCGGAACAATACCACACTAATCAGAAAACAGATAAGCGGCCGGCAACTGTCAGCTTACCGACACCGGGCATCCATCACGCAAGGAAAAAGTGGGGGTTATGTACTCGACAGTGCTAGAATGGCGTGTAGTTAAGACAGTAACTGTACATTTTAACGTTATAAAGTCACCATGAACCGTGCCATACGCTTCAGGGGCGGCAAACAATTTCTGTCCAATTTCTACGCGTGCAGGATACACGTGTGGAACATAGAATTCACCAGCGTCGAAAGCGCGTACCAATGGCGGAAATGCATGCATCATGGTGACGTGCAGACCGCAGAAAAAATGCTGTCCACGCGCACGGGTCTACAGGCGAAACACCTCAGCAAGAGCATACGAGAAAAAGAACATTTACGAGCAGCATGGGACCAACAACGATATTCACTAATGTATGCGTTAGTTGCTGTTAAATATCGCGATCCAACCCTACGTAAATGACTGCTAGACACTGGGTATTCCCAGTTGCAGGAATGGGTCAAGAGTCGGGAAGGATACTGGGGCGCACTGACATACAGTGGTCAAGCCGGTCAGAACATGCTAGGAAATATACTCATGCGAGTACGCGAGTTCATTCGATTACATCAGACTCCCGCCAGACGATCACAAGACCGATGAACAGAGTACAACGAGATAGCATACATCCAGCAACAGCATCACGCGCTCGACCAAGGGTTGGCGATAAGAAAGCGCGCCATAGACAGTGGGAGGTGTATATAAACCCGACGCAGAGTGAACGAGGCACACAACCGCATTTCCGATCCACAGCACACGTCGAGACTCAGTACCAGCATCAGCATAGAACGAAAATGGCCGCCCAAGAAGCCGATATGATGATGACAGTGAGCCAACTGGAGAAGCAGGTAGGTAACGGTACTTATATATTTAGACGGCCGTTAACCATAGTACAATGTGCTGTTCAAGACAAATTTATCGTGTATCCATCATGTCAGCAGTGTAACAAACGTGTGAGTCCTGAAAACAATGGCTATGTGTGTCCGATTCATCGATGGCAGCGGGGTGTAGTGTATCAGTTCGCTATGCGTATCCTCCTACAAGACGCCATCGGGAGTGAAGTGTGGGCAACGGTATTTAACGCCAAGGCTGTCCAGGTGTTAGGATACACGGCTAACGATTATATGAACATGAAGTCAGATGCCGAGCGATATGCAGCACTGGACATGTTGCGGGGGGCCCAAGTCATGGTGACCATTCGGAAACGCCTGGCGGGGCAGTATGTAAATTACACGGTGACAGACATGGAAGTAGTCACAGTGTGAATCTTTCTGTCGACAGGCTGCCGCTACCGTCGCCGCTGCTGCCACTGCAGTTGCGACCGGAAGTAGTAGTGACGTCATCGACGTTGAGAGCCGCTCTAAGGTAATGCAATGGTTACATGCTAATAGTTCGGAGATACTATTCTCCTCCGCGGCGGACAGCTGTTCACCGCCACCATTAATTATGATATCAGATGACGAGGAGGATATCAGTAGCAGTAGCAGTAGCGATGATATGGAGGCCACGGTGAGTGGTTTAGATAGGATACGGGATCGATCCGAAGCCATGACGAATGCAAATATTTTCTATAAGGCACTAGAGGTCGCCAGCGTGCGATATGCCAGTGACGAGGTGGAACGCATAATGAATTTAAATGACGATAATGATCGTTACGTACCATCGTCCAGCATGGTCATGCACGTCTTACGGTGGTTATCTATAGATGTCATCGCAACGTGTGGGACTATGAAATGGCGCAACCAAGTGACAGAATTGGTTAGAAAGAGTATGTACGAAAGATACGATGATAGACAGGGCTACGAGGATGAAAACATGCCGAATGTAACTGGTTCTTTCTGTTCAATAGACGGGTCTGACGCAGCTGCAGAGAGCGTACAAACGACAGCTGACTGACCTGTACGACGCCGATGACGAGGAAGAAGGGACGCCATCACGGAAAAGACAGAAACCAACCCCAGCAGATGGCGACACCAGAGTGGTGGTGGTGGAGGACCGCTGCGACTCGCCACCAGCAAACCAGGAGGCGGAGCTACCGTGGGGATCGATCTATGAATCCTTGTCATCGTCGGAGTCTGTCGTCGTCGTCGATGATGATGATGATGATGATTCCATCCTCAACACCCCCCCTCATTACTACGACGATGTGGATGAGGATGCTATCGCCTCATCCCCCGCGCACGAGAAAGAGGACGATGACAATTTTACTTATAGTCCCGCATCACCACCACCATCACCACCACAGACACAAAGCACACACGAAGACAAGACAATACCCATACTCTATGTCTTCCCTGATGAAACCGTCGTTGTAAAAGCAGACGGCGAACACATCCGGATACCGGACCAAAACACAAAAACACACCCGATTATGATCACTCAGTCGACGTCGACCGAGGACCTGCAGTCGTCGACCATCGAGGACCCGAAGCGATCGACCATCGAGGACCCGAAGCCGTCGACGTCGACGTCGACCAAAGAAGAAGAAACAGATGAGAGAAAGGTGTGTTTTTTAGAAATGCAGAATAACATTGCCGACGTAATAGTGGCGCAGTGGAGGGCAACCGCTCCATCCACAGTAGAAGAAGTAACTGTGGACGTTTGCAGATCACTAGCAGTCACCATGCTGTCGGCACCATATCAAGAAATACTAATGAAGTATGCGCGTTGCGCTATCCGGCGACTGCCGTGAACAGTAGTATGTTATGAACAGTAGTCGGTAGTATGTAGTAGTAGTAGTAGTAGTAGTAGTAGTAGTAGTAGTAGTAGTAGTAGTAGTAGTAGTAGTAGTAGTATGTATGCACTTATAACCACGGTATATGAACATTAGTAGTAGTAGTAGTAGTAGTAGTAGTAGTAGTAGTAGTAGTATTGTTGTTGTTGTTGTTATGTAGAATGAAGTGTACGACGACGAGGCACCCGTACTCCCAGTCAGCATTCGGAAGCGAGCTGGAGTATTGAACGCCGCGTATATGACGTCGTCAACAGAATATTATTATTAGTAAACATAACCGAGTTAGTAGGTAGTAGTAGTAGTAGTAGTAGTAGTAGTAGTAGTAGTAGTAGTAGTAGTAGTAGTAGTAGTAGTAGTAGTAGTAGTAGTAGTAGTAGTAGTAGTAGTAGTAGTAGTTGTAATACGTAATATGGAGTGGAATATTATTATCCTTTAATTTGTTCTGTAGGATGACGTACCTGTGTCACCGATTGAACTGCGTAGGCGTGCATGCCGGGAAATAGTGGTGATGATACTAGAATATATCATATCAACACACGATGAACAGTAGACCTATTTCTTTTATGTAGGAGGAGGAGAAGGAGGAGAAGGTGGAGGGGGAGGAAGCACCCGTGCTAGCAAGAGACGAGAGGAGACGCACAATACATAATTTAATTCAGATAATTGTTGATTTCATGATCGAAACCCCCGCATTTAATTAGTGTAACGTGTCGAACTGTATGGTGTTTAGTAGCTCTCTTTTATTGTATTTAGTCTCTTTCATATTGTAGTTGCATGACATAGAGTAATAGCTATATATATATATATATATATATATATATATATATATATATATACACATACCGACCTATATAGTACAACATCACCATCATTGTACGTAACCTCTGTCGTGGTGTAAAAACCCACAAGTTAATAACCATGTTACTAGCCACTGGCGTGTCGATAACCGAACGTAAGCTAGTGGTCACTGTCGAGGATGTAACAATCCCGCAAACCAACAAGTCATCATCATAGTAATTATATAAGTCTAACCGTGTATATGTATATGTATATTATGTATATGTCTATGTCTATGTCTATGTCAGTATATACTCAATAAAACATCATACAATGAATGAAACGTGTTGTCAGTTGTGTTGCCACGGTATATATATATATATATATATAGTTGAAAGAGAACCCGTAGCCATCGATAGTCGGACACACAGTAGCCAATACCACAGGATCACACCTTAGGTCATACACCCTTCACCAACCACCACCACCACCACCACCACCACCACCACCACCACCACCACCACCACCACCACCACCAACACCACCACCACCAACACCACCACACGTACTATATAGCTGTACTAAGGACCGCTCTCTCTCAGTTGTAGACACGTAGAGCATCATGAAACGTCACCAATGTCGTCACTGCGGACTGGTGCTCGACACGTATGCAGCGCTAAAACGCCACCTAGCGAGTCATGCGACACCGGCGGTGACTGAACACACGTATTCGGTGGCGCAGCCACTAGAGGTGCCAATAGAGGTGCCACCTAGCGACCAGGCAAAGCGAACGAAATATTCGTGTAAATGCGATGCAACGTTTGACATATGGGACGATCTGCAACAACATGTGAGGTCCGTATGTCGTCTTAGCAGCAGCAGCAGCAGCAGTAGAAGTAATAGAAAACAGACCCCAGTGTACACATGTGCGAAATGTGGAAAGAAGTTCATTAGACTCGGTCACCTGACCAGACACGCGCGAATAGCGTGTACCGACGACGTCACGAAGCCACCATCGCCGAAGAGATCAATCAGGGAAGCCACCACACCCCACCATGCACTCGTTACCGATGCAGACCCCGTAGACCCACCTGCTCGACTCCCCTTCGCCGACAACCTGTCGACGGAACTGTTAGATGTCGTACGAGCGCACTGGTCGACCATACGGACACGTGTAACGAGAGGTCCTCTCCAGTGCAGGTACGATTACAGATTAACGACTCTGGACACGACCGTTCTAGAGACGCCGTTGAAGGACGTGTTCCAGGAACAGACCAACGCTTTCAAGATTAACCTCAGTTACGGGTTCATTCTGAGGAACAAGAACACGGGTCAATACAAGTACTACCATCCCTCGTGCAACTGCTGTGGACGCTACCTGGACGAGCCCAGTCTCATCACCAACAGCAAGGACTTTGATAAGTTCCTCGAACGCATCCGAGAAACCGACGTCTTGCGATGGGCCATCAATCAAAGACCGGACTCGGCGTGGGTGTGCGAACTCGTGACCAATGTCACATTTTTCGTCAATCGCATCATCGAACACCCGATAGGATGTGTAGGAATGACCGACCTTCCAATGTACATCAAGAGGAACAAAGCCGTCATCGGATTGGAAAAGGAGCCCATCCATGCCAAGAGGTACAGTGACAACCTGTGCCTCTTCCGATGTCTGGCCCTGCATCGAGGATGTGAAAGTCGTCGATTGGAACCAGCTGTGAAGACGCTGTACGAGACTTACGTCCAAGACGGCGTACCCATGACAGCATTTGCCGGGGTCACGATGGACGACCTCTATCGTGTAGAGACCACGTTCCAAACGAATGTGTGCGTGTACAGTCTCGTACCACCGGATGGAGAGGATGGAAAGCCAACTGCAGAACTCGTTCGTCGCTTGGTATGTAAGTACCCTGACACACTCTACCTCAATCTTCACGGGACGCATTTTTCCCTCATCCAGGATAGACGCAAGTACTGTCACTCGTACAGATGTCGGAAGTGCGGTGACTCGTTGTGGAAAGACGCATGGCATCTACGCAACCACGAGAGCACGTGTACGGGGGGTGTGCGCCGAGTCTATCCTGGTGGCGTGTACCATTCGACTCCATCGGTGTTCGAACGTCTGGCAGACGAGAACATCCGAGTGGCCGAAGCGTTGCAGTACTATCCGTACCGAGCCACCTTCGACTTCGAGTGTTGGTTCGACACCGAACACCTTCCGTCTGACAGTGCCCAGGTTCACTGGGTTGCGCGTCACGTCCCGCTGAGCGTCAGCGTGGCATCCAACGTACCCGGACACGAACAGGTGACATGCATCGTCACGGACGGAGACACCAACAAGTTGGTGAGCACCATGATGACTATCCTGCAATCGATGAGTGGGGCCGCGTACGACAAGATCAAAGACTCATACGATCGTGTGTTGGAACAACTCGCAGAAGAGCTGACGAAATGGGACGCACGGGAGGAGGCTGCACGGGAGGCAGCTGCACGGGAGGCCACCGAGAAGAAAGCTCGACCGGCAACCAATCCGTACAAAACGCTGATGGGACAACTGTATGGATGGATGCGTCAGTTACCTGTAATCGGGTTCAATTCGGGGAAGTATGATCTCAATGCCATCAAACAGTTCCTCATACCGTACTTCCTGACGACTTCAAAGACCGTGGAACAAGACGAGGCCGAGGACGAGGACGAGAGGGAGCAAGAGGGCAACAAGAAAGACGAGAACGACGGCGTCGGGTCAATGTTCGTCATCAAACGCAACAACACTTTCATGTGTCTTTCGACGGATCAGCTGAAATTCCTAGACATGATCAACTACATAGCCCCCGGGTTCAGCTACGACAAGTATCTGAAAGCGTACGGATGCGAGGTGACGAAAGGTCATTTCCCGTACGAGTACATGGACCGTCTGGAGAGACTCGACGACACCGCACTTCCACCGAAAGAGGCCTTCTTCAGTCGACTGAAGAACGAAGGTATTTCAGACGAGGATTACGCCGGTTGTCAGGAGGCCTGGCGCGTCAATGGCATGACGACGTTGCGCGACTTTCTCGTCTGGTACAACAACAGGGACGTGGTTCCCTTTCTACAGGCCATCGACAGACAGTTCGCGTTCTATCGACAACGGGGAATAGACATGTTCAAGCAAGGTATCAGCGTACCCGGTCTGACCCTGCTGTACCTGTTCAACGACCTCCCAGAGAAGACCTACTTTACCATCTTCAACGAGAAGAATAAAGACCTGCACGACCTCGTCAAAGAGAACATTGTAGGCGGGCCTTCGATCATCTTTCATCGCTATCACGAGAAAGGGGTCACCACGCTACGTCAGAACGAGTACGGAGAGGCGGCGCGTCCTTGTCGAGCGATCGTCGGATACGATGCGAACGCACTGTACCTGTGGTCGCTCATGCAAGACATGCCTATGGGATGGTACACGCGACGACGAGCGGAGAAGGACTTCCGCCCCGAATCGGCGCAGCTGTACGGACAGATGGCTGGAGAATGGTTGACGTGGGAATCCGAACGCACGGGACGTCCCATACGGCATCAGATCAACGGACGAGAGAAGAGAATAGGCAAACATCGGGTGGACGGATGGTGCAGCGAGACGAAGACGGCTTATCAGTTCCAAGGGTGCTATTTCCACGGTTGCTCGTGCAACCGAGAAGAGGTGAACGCCGTCAACGGGAAACCCATGGCGCAACTGCTCGCCGAGACCCGAAAGACCACCGCCTACCTACGACACTTTGTCACAGTCGTCGAGTTGTGGGAATGCGAGTGGAAAGAGATGAGACGAACCCCGGCCGTACGCAAGTGTGTGGATGCAGCATTTCCCCGACGTCGACACGTGCGATGGACGATGACGTCACAACAGATCCTGAACGGAGTGCGTGCAGGAACCGTGTTCGGCATGATCGAGTGCGACATACGCGTACCGGAAGAATTGCGCGCGCACTTTGCCGAGATGCAGCCCGTGTTCAAGAACATCAGTCTGATGCGCGAGGATCTCGGCCCGTTCATGCGCCGATACGCCGAAGAACACGACATCATGAAGACTCCGCGACGCATGCTCGTGGGTAGTTATTGCGGCGATAAGATACTGCTCGCAACGCCACTGCTGCGATGGTATCTGGACCACGGTCTCGAGGTACTGCACGTGTACCAGGTCGTCGAATACGATCCTATTCCGTGTTTCCGGCGGTTCGGCGATGCAGTGTCCAAGGCCCGACGCGAGGGCGACGTTCACCAAGACAAGACCATCATCGCGGACACCATGAAGTTGCTGGGGAACTCGGGCTACGGAAAGACCATCACCAACGTCGACCGACATCGCGACGTCAGCTACTGCACGGAGAAGGCGGCATCGCTCCTGGTCAACGATAAACGGTTCCGACAACTCGATATCGTCGTCGACGATGCGTACGAGATAGAGTTGAACAAGAAAACCGTCAAGTACACCCTACCCGTACACGTGGGATTCTTCGTTCTGCAGTACGCCAAGATGCGCATGTTGCAGTTCTATTACGACTTCATCATCAGATACGTGGAGCGCCCTCTGTTCGAGTACTGCGAGATGGATACGGATTCCGCCTATTTGGCCTTGGCCGGCGAGTCCGTCGACGACCTCGTGACCCCGGAACTACGAGACCATTATTTCCGACATCGATCCGAATGGCTCCCGTCCGAATGTTGCGACGATCATCGGAACGACTACGTGCGCTGTCGTCTCGCCAATCGACCGTGGGTCGGAGACGAGGCGTGCTGTAAGGCGCGAAGAGCGTTCGACAAGAGGACACCGGGTCTGTTCAAGGTCGAGTGGTCCGGTGCCGGGTTCGTGGGGTTGTGTAGCAAGACGTACTATTGTTTCGGAGCCACCGACAAGTACAGCACCAAAGGACTGAGCAAACGGCACAACAACATCGACAAGGACGCGTTCCTGGCGGTGCTCACCAACCGTCGGAGCGGAGGTGGATCGAACCGTGGTTTCCGGGTGCATAAATCTACCGTGATGACGTACGTGCAGACGCGGGATGCACTCACCTTCTTTTACGCCAAACGCGTGGTGCACGAGGACGGGGTGACCACGGGTCCGGTGGACGTATAGAAAAGGCGATGCACGCTGCACTCGTTTCACACGCAGTCATGGATGCACGATGGAAACACCCCTTCACGTGCATCGTCGCCGGACCGACGGGGTGCGGCAAGAGTACTTTCGTGACGCGTATGTTGCGTCACGCCGCTGCGATGATCGATCCGCCGCCCCAACAAATAACGTGGTGTTACGGAGAATGGCAAGAGGCTTACGCAACGACGGACTTGGGTCACGTGCGATTCGAGGAAGGGTTACCGACGGCGGCCATGTTCGCTCCGACAACGAGGAACCTCATCGTCATAGACGATCTCATGGCAGAAACGGACGAACGGGTCACGACCTTGTTCACTAAAAAAAGTCACCACAGGAACACGTCCGTGATGTATCTCGTACAGAACCTGTTCCCTAAAAACAAAGAGAGTCGCACCATCAGTCTGAATTCGCAGTACATGGTGGTGTTCAAGAATCCACGTGACGCATCGCAGATGGCGACCTTGGCTCGGCAGATGTATCCGGGACGCGGCAAGTTCGTGCAAGAGGCGTTTAAAGACGCCACGACGGAACCGTACGGTTATCTATTGGTCGATCTCAAACAGGACACGCCCGAGGACATGCGTCTGCGCACGGCCATCTTTCCAGACGACGGTGTTCAGTACGTGTACCTGCCGAAGGTATAAAACGATCGAGTGTGTGGATAGTCTCTTCATTCGCATCATGTCTGCCCTGGTGAAGAGACACATCGTGTGCATACAGGCTCTGGCCAGAGTCAAGAACAACAGAATTAAAAAGGCCATAATCGCCAACGCCGACTCCGAACTGCTGTGTGCACTAGCCGAGTGTGCCTACAACATACTAACAAGGAACATTCCATTGACCGCTTTACAGTGTCGACGATTGAATAAATACAGGACGAAGTTACGCGAGTTGGCTAATAGACGAACGCCCGCTGCCAGGAGAAGACGCCTCTTGCTGCAACCGCAGATTGGCGAGGGACAGAGCGGCGGTTTCCTATCGGCCTTCCTAGCACCGTTGACAAGTTCGGTCTTGCTACCCTTGCTCCGACAGGTGCTGTCCAAAAGGTAGATACATGGAGCACGCACGCAAGATGGCCTTGGTGGACCCGCGACTGTTGGACACGCTTCGGTCACCCCCACCCCCACCCGCGACCGACACCTTAGGCAGGAAGGTGCAAGCCCTCGATGACGAGATGAAGACCATCCTAGATAGACCGGACCTAGACGACGGGACCAAGGTGACCCTGTATAATCAGGTGTTGCAGCGGTACAACGTCTTGGCCGATAAACGCATCAAGGAACCGCTACGCGTGGTCACGGTGAACGAGTCGGAGGTGGCGTCGGAGTCGGGGTCGGAGGGTGCAGTCCGCGCTCCTATTAGCGGACTGGAGGCCACCGTATTGGCCACCGTTCCCAAGACCATGCGGGCCAAGGCCAGCCGTTTGATGGAGCATCTCAAGAGAGATGTCGAGTGGACCGCTCGCGGCGAACTGATACACGAGGGCGTGCCGGTTGTCGGCAGTAACGTGGTGGATCTCGTTAACGATCTGTTGCGTAAGAGAAAGACCGCTCCGACGGGTTGGCAGCCGTTCGCACGACAACTCCGTGCCATCAACCTACCCATGACGTTGGTCGGTAACGTCTCCAGGAGAGCCGACATACGTCCGGAGTCGTCGATCACTCCCTCTCGACGGTCCAGTACTACTCCGCGTGCTGCTGCTGCTGCTGCAGGTAGTGCACGAAGATCGCTAAGTTGGACACCCCTCGCTCGTCGGAGCCGTCGAATGGAACATACCATGCCCACCCCACCCCCCGAATCACGCAAGGCTCTGTCGTCATTGGCTGGTTGGGACAACCTATAGGATGGTACGCTGCGTGTCCGTAGCACAGTGTTCGTCATGTCGCCCGATCCACAGGACCTCGTGTACCGTTCCGTCGTCGGTGCGATAGTTATCAGTGGACTTTACATGATTGCTTACAGTCTAGTCCTAAGTTTTAGGCCACAGACGTTATTCGAACCCCCCTTGCTCGACGAATGGACCATTCCTCATCCGTCCACCCACCGTCCCCCCACATCGCGCAAGGCTTCGTCGTCATTGGCTGGATGGAAGAACGTATAAGGTGGTACGACGCGTCTCCGTAGCACAGTGTTCGTCATGCTCATCGATCCACAGGACGCATACCGTTCCATCGTCGCTGCGCTATTGTTCGAAGGACTTACCTTGCTGGGAGACGTTGCAGCCGGCATTCTTATACAACAGGTGTTATTCCGACTATGGTTACTCCGCTAGACCGTTGTTGTTCCACCGCTGTCATTGTGGGTGCCATAGTGTGCGTCCTAGTACACGTCGGCGTGCTCCTCGTCATTCGTCAGCACTGGGACTCCGGAGTCAACGGCACCGCCCCCGTCAACACATCGAGCCTCCACCTCTTTTGATGGCTCAGAGGGGAGAAGAACGCTCCATGAGCGAGGTCTACTTCGATCCCACGAAGGTAGGCAGTTATGGCGGCGTCGCTGGCTTGCGACGCGTCACGCGCCTGCCACAGAAGACCGTCAAGGCGTGGTTGTCGGCACAGGACACCTACACCTTACACAAACCAGCGAGACGTCATTTCAAGAGACGACAAGTCATCGTGGGTGGTATGCATCAGCAGTGGCAGGCCGATCTCGTAGACATGTCGAAGGTCAAACGCGTCAACGACGGTATGGCCTTTCTCCTAACGATGATCGACGTCTTCTCGAAAGTGGCCTGGTGTGTTCCCATGAAGAACAAGTCCGCGGCGTCGTTGGTGGCAGCGCTGCAATCCACGTTCGTCGACGTTCGCCCCCTGACCTTGCAGACGGATAAAGGCACAGAATTCCGGAACAAATCCGTTCAGGCGCTATTGAAGCGTTACAACATACATTACTTCTACACGCACAACGCGGAGACGAAGGCAGCCGTCGTGGAACGGTTCAACGGAACGTTGAAGACGCGCATGTGGCGCTACTTCACGAAACACCAGACGTGGCGGTACATCGACGTCCTTCCGGACTTTATGCGATCGTATAACAATGCCCGCCACCGCATGATCGGTATGGCTCCGTCACAGGTGAATGCACAGAACCAAGAAGAGGTGTGGCAACGTCTGTACGGTCACGACGGTAAGGGCGTGCCCAAGTTGCACGTGTCGGATCGCGTGCGTGTCAGCAAGTACAAACGCACGTTCGAAAAGGGCTACGAGACGAACTGGAGCGAAGAGTTGTTCACGATACACGAGGTTCACCCCTCCGATCCACCCGTGTATCGCTTGCGGGACGATCTCGGCGAAGTGCTGGAGGGTACCTTCTACGAACTGGAGCTGCAGAAGGTGACGGTACCCTTTGATAAAGTGTACCGTGTTGAAGCGGTACTGAAACGCCGTACGGTTGGTAGACGAAAGGAAGCTTTGGTGAAATGGTTCGGCTATTCCTCCTACTTCAACAGCTGGATCGATGCCAAGGGACTCTTCAACTATAAAGACTAGCCGCTCACATGACGACACTGCATTCGGGAAATGGCACACGACGAGACACCATCACCACCACCACCACCACCGACCTGCACCACCACCACCATAGACGAGGAGGAGGAGGAGGAGAAGGAGGATTGTACCGACGCTGCATCGAACGAGCCAGACAGCACTCCCTGGCATATTTTCGGTACCGCGTGTCCCAAAGAGGAGATCGTGTTTCTGTGTCAGGTCGTCGTCCTGTACACGGTCATTCTGATCAGCATTTACAACCTGACGACAGGTAACGGCGATTCTAATCTGTGGACGGCTCTGCTGAGTAGTTCTTTGGGTTACCTGCTGCCCAATCCCACGTTGAGACGCAATGGCGACTGATTTCTACATGACGCTGCCCAGCAACGCTTCCATGGAGATGCACCCCGACAACACCTTGACCCATTACGTCACGCACTTACCTCAACGCATCGATCTGACCGGCGAGTGGGAGTGTGGATTGGCCGAAATCCAGTATCCGCACACTTGGTACAACGTCACAGAGAACGATGCCTGGTTATTCCTCAACCCGGTCGATGCTCCGCACACGTACCGACGTACGCAGTTGTCGTGTGGGTATTACGACGATCCGTTAACATTGATGTATCACGTCAACAAGGGACTGTACAATCTGAGGACGTCGAAAACGCAGGCGCAAATTAGCTATAGTTCCGTCACTCAGAAAATGACGTTACACATGACAGCGAACACCCTGTTCACCATACCGCACCCCACGACGGCGTCCATGTTGGGATTCCGTAAACCCGTAGCCAGCGACTCGGCTACGGCGTCATCCTCCACCATCATGGACTCCAACCCTTCCGACTCGTCGTATCCCTTCCACTTCGAGGCCGACGATGTGGTGAACCTGACACACGGGTTCGACACCCTATACGTCTACACGAACATCGTGGAGTCTCGCATAGTGGGTGACACTCTCGCACCTCTGTTGCGACCCATTCCGATTAGCGGACGTAACGGTGACAGGGTGTCCGCTCGTTTCACTAACGTGCACTACGTGCCCCTGTCGTACTCGCACTTCGACTCGATCGAGGTGGATATAAGGGACGACATGGGTCGGCGCGTGCCATTCGAATACGGCAGAGTGACGGTGACGCTTCATTTTCGTCGACGCAGGTCCGGACTGTTCTGATGAATTACAACGATTATTACGCACGCCAGGCCGGCGGTGCGCTGCCCTACTTCGCCGGTGCGCAATACCAGCGAGGTCACGGACTGGGCAGTCTGTTCGGCAGTCTGTTGCGCAGCGCCATGCCGCTCATCAAGAGAGGTGCCGTGGCGTTGGGCAGGGGAGCGTTGAAGACCGGCGTTCGCATAGCCGGCGACGTCTTATCGGGCCAGAACATAAAAACGGCTGCCAAAAGACGCGTCACCGACGCCGTGAAAAACAGTATTCGAGCCCCTCCTGGTAAACGTATAAAACAAGCGGCCTCAAAGGCGACATTCACTACAGGAAAGCGCCGCCGCAAGAAACGGACGTCCCCGAAACGCACTGCCGACATATTCGACGACGCCGACAAAGATGGCGTTCGTGCATAGACAGTCGTGCGATGGAGTCAAGACCGAGCTGGATCTCTTTACCGTACCCCCCACTCAGAACTCCATCGTCGACAGTCACGTGGTGGAACATCAACCCAGGGCCTCTCTGGACTCTGGAGGACCGATCGAATTCTTCATCCCCGGATCGGGAGACGATTACATAGATCTCGCCAACACGATGCTCCACTTGCAGGTGAAGGTGACGCGCGCCGACGGTGCCCCTCTCGATGCGGCCGAGCCCGTGGGACCGGTGAACAACTTCTTGCATTCGCTGTTCAGCCACGTCGACCTCTCCCTGAACGACACGCTCGTGACCTCTTCGTCCTCCAACTCGTACCCGTATCGATCCTACATAGAGACGCTGCTGAGTTACGGATTCGATGCCAAGTCGACGCAGCTGACGAATCAGCTGTGGTACAAGGACAAGGCTAGTCGCATGCACGCCTCCGAGCTAGCCGCCGGACCCGATCCTAACCCCGGGTTCGTGACTCGACGAGACTACATAGCCGGCAGTCGCGTGGTCGACATGATGGGTCGTCTCCACGTGGATATGTTTCTGCAGGATAAATTCCTGATCAACGGCGTCGACGTCAAGTTGCGACTGGTGCGCAGCACGCCCGCGTTTGCGCTGATAGCCGGTGGAGCGCACGAGTACAAGATAGTCGTCGTCAACGCGTCCTTGTTCGTCAAGAAGGCCACCATCGCTGCGGCCGTGCAGAAGGCTCACATCATGGCTATGGAACGGGCCACGGTCAAGTATGCGTTACGACCCGTCGAATGCAAGGTGTACTCCATTCCCACGGGCGCTCTGTCGCACACGCACGAGAACCTGTTCCTCGGCTCCCTGCCGAAACGTCTCGTACTGTGCTGCATCGACAACGACGCCTACAACGGCACGTACGCCACAAACCCCTTTCACGCCAAGAACAACGCCATCAGCTTCGTCTCCGTGTACGTGGACGGTCGTCAGATACCCGCCAAACCCTTCCAGCCCCACTTCGCAGAGGACCTCTTCGCCAGGAGCTACGCGAGCATGTTCACCTCGCCCAGCAAGATATGGCAGGACGAGGGGAACGGTCTGACTCGCGACGAGTATCGAGACGGCTACACCTTCTTCTGTTTCGACCTTACCCCCGACCAGTGCGACGGTCCCTGCTTTAATCTGGTACAAAAGGGCAACCTGCGCTTAGAATTTCATTTCCGAGAAGCGCTTCGGACCACCGTGAACGTCGTCGCCTACGCCGAATTCGAGTCCGTGCTGGAAATCGACAAGAACCGCAACATCATCTACGACTACTGAGATGGACACCCTGCAGATCACCCGTCTACTGGCGAGGGATCCGAAGACCGCGTCCGTCTTTGGCGGCGTCGTACCCCGAGATGGACTGCCTGCAACAATTGATGCTCTGCCGATCGCCTTCGTGTGCAACACCGACGACGGCGACGAACCGGGCGAACACTGGATAGCACTGTACCTGTCCTCCGACGGGCGCGGCGAATACTTCTGTTCGTACGGTCTGCCGCCTCGTCACGCGGCGTTCCGCACCTTCTTGAACAAACACTGTTCCGAGTGGACTCATAACAGCACGAGACTCCAGAGTCCTCTGTCTAACGTTTGCGGACAATATTGCATCACTTATATCATGCTTCGTTGTAACGGCGCTCCTATGAGAACTTTCGTCAACGCTTTCCACACCGATCTGGTCGCTAACGATTGTCGCGTGTTCGATTGGATCAACCTGCTGAAAAAGGGTATACCGTACTATAACGTATCATACTGAGCCTCTGGCGGTGGTCGCTCCACCCGTAAGCTCGCCCTCGAACCTCTGGCGCGGTGGAGACACCCGTAAGTTCGCGACCTCTGGCGCGATGGTCACCATTCGCAAGTCGCCTCCACTTCATCTTCATCTTCATCATACCCGGCTCGTTGTATCCAATCGCATACGATCGCCTCGTTTGTACTGCTGCTGCTGCCGCTTTGTTGTATTCAATAAAATACGTGTGCACCGTACGATTGTGTTCGTCTCCTTACTAGGTTAACGACCCTTCGGTAAAACGTAACTAGGTCAATGTTCGTTCCTCCTCCCGTCGCTAGGGGGCGCTTACGTCGCACGCTCGGCTACGACCGCCAGGGGGCGCTCTGCGGCGATCTGATTGGCTGCGCGCACTCAGAAAAATTGGGCGATATTAGGGTGTTTTACCTTTGATGTTTGGTCACGTGATGATAGTTTGAGGTCCCAAAAACCTCTGCTAACTACTGCGATCTGAGCAACGAATGTTGGAGGGCACGGTATAGATTGAACGTTTTGCTGATTTATATTATGTAAGATTTGTTTAATCCTTACACACATCTTGCAACTTTTTTTAAATAACCAGGAGAGCCATAATATTTGTTTGCAGAGATCCACTGCGGATCTTTGGCAGCACCGTCAAATGGTAACATAATCGGCAGCAATGACGTCGTCGACTCGGTTGTGATGTTCTCTTGCGACTATGGATTTCGACTAAGCGGTTCTGCACAGAGAAGTTGTATGGAGACTGGCGTTTGGAATGGCACAGATGCCACATGTGATGGTGAGTAGAGTAACACAAAAACATATTTGTTTTAGAGTGCTCGTAGGAAATGTCCTATATATGTTACATAGTCTTTACTTTAGCTGGCCTATAACAACTTGTGAATAAATCTACTAATGTGTCACTTGCTTAGAGACAAGGGACGTTTAAATAATAACTGGAGGAATTGCAACTACCCATTAATTCATCCCAACATGTCGTCTCCCTGTTAGCAGTGTCGACAATGCTCACCATGTAGTTGGGCGTTGGTCATATGATTCTGTCATCTGACAGATTCCGAGTGTGGCATCCATCGATCCAATCTTCGATATTGCACATGCCAGTTTGATAAGCTTTCTCCAGTTCTACACTGGAGGGTGATATTTCATAGGCCATCAAATATATCAAATATTCATTCCCGGTGGATGCATTCGAATGCTTTGGAGAAGTTTATAAAACGATCGCCAGAGATAGTTGAGTTCCTTTCATGCCTTCAGTGATACGCGAAAATGCAAGCATCAGTTTCATAGTAGAACTTGCATGTCTAAAACCATGTTGATTCAATGTTTTAATGTACACGATATCACTGTCTTGGTGTTTAACTGTGCAGTTTTGTTTGTTTGATGTTTCCATCACACTTCCTTGCAATAGATTCTTCATATTTTTCTAACTGTAACAATTATCTTAAGTTATCGTACACCGCACCGTTTTTGACAATGGAATTATTCTTTTCATGACCTAATCCTACTTTCACATTTACAAAATAAAACAGAACTGCCTTGATGTCGTCATGATTTCTTTGTAGATATCCACTGTGGTTCTTTGGAGACACCGTCAAACGGCAGCAAGATAGGCAGCAATGACGTCGTCGACTCGGTTATGATGTTCTCCTGCGACTATGGATTTCGACTAAGCGGTTCTGCACAGAGAAGTTGTATGGAGACTGGCGTTTGGAACGGCACCGATGCCAACTGTGATGGTGAATAGAGTAACACGACAAATATTTGTTTCGGAGTACTCGTAGGAAATGTTCCTATTTATGTCACGTACGCTTTATTGCAGCTGGCCTATGACAACTTGTGAAAGAATCTACCCATACATGTCTTATTTAATAACCGGGTGTACTGCAACGACCTTTTCATTCTCTCCAACATATTCTTATCGTCTCCTTCTTAGCACTGTCTACAACGCTCATAGATCACCATGTAGCTGGGCGGTGGTCCTGCAGTCCTGTCATCTAATATAATCCGAGTATGCCATCCTTCGATCCGGTCTCCCATATTGCATATGCCAGTTTCATATGACCACAAAGATTTGACTTCTAAACTTTCTCCAGTCTGTTAGTGTCTAAACTAGAGTGCGATATTTAATAGGCGATTAATATATAAAAGTTACATTCCTGGTGGATATTATCGATGGCTTTGGAGAAGTAAATAAAACGATCGCCAGAGCTAGTTGAGTTCCTTTCATGCCCTCAGTGATGCGTGCCAATGCAAGCATCAGTATCATAGTAGACTTTGCATGTCTAAAACCATTTTGATTCCAGCGTTGAAGTGGCTCAACGGGGGCATATATTATTACATTTTGAATGGAAACGATCTCACTGTATTGGTGTCTAACTGTTCCAGTGTGTTTCTTTGGTGTTTCCCTCACACTACCTTGCAATATATTCTTTATATTTCTAACTGTAACATTTATCTTACGTTTTCGTACGTCGCACCGATTTTGACAATGAAATTAACCTTTTCATGACCTAGTCCTGCTTTCAAATTTCCAAAGTAAAACACAACAGCCATGTTGTCGTCATGACTTCTTTGTAGAGATCCACTGTGGCTCTTTGGAGAAACCATCAAACGGCAGCAAGATCGGCATCTATGACGTCGTCGATTCTGTTATGATGTTCTCCTGCGACTATGGATTTCGACTAAGCGGTTCTGCACAGAGAAGTTGTATGGAGACTGGCGTTTGGAACGGCACCGATGCCATCTGTGATGGTGATTAGAGTAACACGACAAATATTTGTTTCCGAGTACTCGTAGGAAATGTTCCTATTTATGTCACGTACGCTTTATTGCAGCTGGCCTATGACAACTTGTGAAAGAATCTACCCATACATGTCTTATTGAATAACCGGGTGTACTGCAACGACCTTTTCATACACTCCAACTTATTCTTATCGTCTCCTTCTTAGCACTGTCTACAACGCTCGTAGATCACCATGTAGCTTGGCGGTGGTCCTGTAGTCCTGTCATCTGACAGAATCCGAGTATGCCATCCTTCGATCCGGTCTTCGATATTGCATATGCCAGTTTGATATGACCACAAAAAAGTTTACTTCTAAACTTTCTCCAGTCTGTTAGTTTCTACAGTAGAGTGCGATATTTAATAAGCGTTCCTGGTGGATGTTTTCGATGGCTTTGGAGAAGTATATAAAACTATCGCCAGAGATAGTTGAGTTTGTTTTATGCCTTCAGTGTTACGTGCCAGTACAAGCACCAGTGTCATAGTAGACCTTGCAAGTCTAAAACCATTTTGATTCTAGCGTTGCAATGGTTTAATGGAGACATACATTATTACTTTTTTAATGTTCCCGATCTCATTGTATTTGTGTTTATCTGTGCAGTTGTGTTTGTTTGATGTTTCCTTCACACTACCTTGCAAATATAGTCTTGATATATTTCTAACTGTAATAATTATCAAGTTTTCTTACGTCGCATTGGTTTTGACAATGGAATTAACCTTTTTATGACCTAATCCTGCTTTCACCTTTCCAATGTAAAACGCCACTGCCATTTTGTCGTTATGATTTCTCTGTAGAGAAACACTGTGGTCCTTTGGGGACACCGTCAAACGGCAGCAAGATCGGCAGCAATGACGTCGTCGACTCGGTTATGAAGTTCTCCTGCGACGATGGATTTCGACTAAGCGGTTCAGCACAGAGAAGTTGTATGGCGACTGGCGTTTGGAATGGCACCGATGTCATCTGTGATGGTGAGTAGAGTAACACGATAAATATTTATTTCAGAGTACTCGTAGGAAACGTTCCTATTTTTGTTAGATACGCTTTATTGCAGCTGGCTTATGACAACTTGTGAAATAATCTACCCATATATATCTTGTTTTGAGACAATGGATGTTTACTTAGTAACTGGGGGTATTGCAACGACCTTTTCATTCGCCCCAACATGTTCATATCGTCTCTTTCTTAGCACTGTCGACAATGCTCGTAGGTCAACGTGTAGCTGGGCCATTGTCATGTGGTCATGTTGTAAGATACATGCCTCCCTCTTCTTGTCTTCTTCGGGGCCGCACGCAATGGTCCAGGATACATTTCTCACAACGAAATATATTTTGATTATCCGTCGTTTTTTGCGCTCGCCAGGTCGAGATTTATAACTGAATTTGTACTCACTCGACGAGTACATAGAGTACTACATAAGTGTAGTCAACGCCACGTTCGAAACAATTTGGACAATGACCAACACCACCACCACGAACACCACCATCACGAACACTACCACCACCAACACCACCACCACCATTACACCACTACTAATGTTAACACTACGATTGTTGACACTTTCAGCTGATAGGAACAGTTCGTCAAGCCCAAACGACTGGATCATCGTCGCCATATTGGGAATATTTGGTGCTGCGTTCGTCGTTCTTGTCTTGATTCCCTTTGCGGTTTTGTATTTCTGCCGCAGACGCCAGAAGTGAGCCGCCCATTTGATAGATTCTCGTTAATATAAGTTTCCTTAGCACACAAACGGAAATGCGAAAATGAGTAATGATTCTGTTAAGCCAAACCAATTTTTTATGTGTTTCAATTGACGTTGACTTATAGCAAATTGTGCTATTTTGGCACCCAACGTTGACCAAATATCTAGTTAGGGGTTCGTTATCTTAAATCCGACGTAAATAGAGCGGACGAGACGAAAATGTTGCTAATTTATGTTTTGGTTACCAGCTTGTTCTAGGTGGAGTAAACGTTTTGAGTAACTCAGAATCCCCATGCCGGTCTACGGATATATATATATATATATATATATATATATATATATATATATATATATATATATATATATATATATATATATATATATATATATATATATATAAAAATATATATATATATATATATATATATATATATATATATATATATATATATATATATATATATATATATATATATATATATATATATATATATATATATATATATATATATATATATATATATATATATATATATATATATTTTTTTTTTTTTTGCGGCAAACAATTGGTGTCTACTCAAGATTGAGAATTTCTTCTTCAGATCTGCCGAAGCCAGTGCGTGTCGTCCATATCCTGCAGTGCCTCAGGATCAACGCCGAACCCCGTTCAATTCGCACGTCTCCGGACGACCCTACGTTGTCAACCCATACGGCCCGTCGTCTGCTAGGTTTGTTCTTCCCCTCCACCTCGCCTTCAATTGATGTCAATACCCGATTGTGGCTTCGCCGTTTCCAATGTCAAAGTTTTTCAAGTGTTCGTTACGTCAGCTTTGCTAACAGTTCTTGTCTTCAGGCACATGTCGACCATGCTTACGCTGAGCACACGGCGCCACACCCACTTATCAACTTCTTTTTGTCCGCCCTTTCAGTATCCATCTTTATGAACCGTGTAGTGCCACGCACAAGAATAGCGATTTGACGAGTAGCGATTTCACTTCTCTTTGGAATGGCTTCAATAGGAAAAAAGGCAACTATGTTAAAATATCTTCAACTATGTGAAGATCTGAAAAAGCCCGACATTATGACGAAACGATTGGTCTTACTATCTGCCTATGCATTTCCATTCATTTTCTATACAATATATTGTATTATTATTATTATATATATATATATATATATATATATATATATATATATATATATATATATATATATATATATATATATATATATATATATATATATATGTGTGTGTGTGTGTGGGAGCACACACACATACACACACACATACACACACACACACACACACACACACACACACACACACACACACACACACACACACACACACACACACACACACACACACTTGTCACGTATCGCCTATGTATTCAACGATCAATAATTCTATGTTTTGCTATTAAATATAATTATATATAATTTTCAGAGGACAGCCTCAATTGTTCTACCAGACCAATAGAGCAGAGATGAGGCAGATGTTCCCGACACGATTATCTGGCCGTGGATGGGACCGTCGTCTTGGTTACAACCCTGCCATGGGCCAAGTCACTGGATGAACTCCAACACGTCACGAGACTAAGACAAACAACAACAATGGTTATTTCTATGCTACATACTTTCACTTAGCTTTGCAAGAAGGTTATATCAACAAAATAACATTACCATAGTGTAGTATAAGCATTTTAGCTTATTCTGAAGAGCTTTAGCTAATAAATATTGGCATTCCAAACTGGGACATATGACTAAACAATTATACAACATGATAAATCCAGTAAATATACTGCTTTGCCTTATGCGAACACCATCGAAATATAAGATACATCTGACGATTCAGTGGTGTTGGTGTTGTTTTTGATGCATTAGTTGACTAGTAGATAAGCATTCAGGCAACGTTAATGTCATAATCAGAATTCGCATAAGATTTATAGCAGAGAACACTGCATGGTAATAATTGAGTTAATAAATACACGAACGCGTGATTAAAGATTATATAACATGAGGTATTTGTTAAATATACTGTACCGTCATAGTAGCAGCACGATCCGTGGATAGAGTACGTCTGATAATTACGATTTAGCCATGGTGTTGATTTTATGCATTGGCACATTATCTTGACTGGGTAGCAATTACACACAATTATATGCATAATCATAATATTAATGTACGAATTTAGTTATAAAAAACATTATACTGTGTATATCTAATTGTACATGTTGCACAGTTCGCTCAGCTGAATACATGAGCACTTGTCTATAAACAGAGGTGAATATGAGAACCAATTTTCTTCGCACAGTAATTGCCGAGTGGCTGATTGCTTCATAGAGAAGTCGAGTTGGTGTTGGAATGAACAGGTCTGTCAGCGGGTGAAGTGTAAAGTGTTTTAATCAGTCCCAAGGACTGTATGAGAAAGTACCCTTTCACACCTTTACACATATATAGTAATTGTTTTAATTACCAAGCTCCAAACTAGGTCACGTTACAAACATTATATATATTAAATACACTGCTTCGTCGTAGTACCAACACCGTTCGTTGATATAACACATCTGACGATTATGTTCGAACTAGGGCGCTGTGTTTTATACATAAACATTAGTTGGGTGGGTAGCAATGTGCAGGTGTAATCAGTATATTATCTTATATATTTACTTTCAAGGAACACTGCACTGTGTATACCTATACACACACATGGTAATAATTGCTTTAATAGCGAGTTTCTAAACCAGGAAACGTACGTAAAACGTACCCAAGGCTCTGTTAAATATACTATGTCGTTGCAGCAGCAACACCAGCCGTCGATGTAATATATATAGCTTTGCATATCTAAACACACATGGAAACAATTGCTTTGGTAACCACTTTCCAAATCAGACAAAAGTGATAAACGACTAAGTAACATGATAGCTACATTAAACGTACTGTTTCGCCACAATAACAATACCACCTGTTGATACAATACATATATCGATTCTATTCTAATTAGGGTGTTGTGTTTTATGTAATAATAATAATAATAATAATAATAATAATAATAATAATACAGCATGTTTAAAATAGCTAATTCCCACTATATGGATCAATGCACTGTACATGGTATAAAGTACTATTCACATAGTATAAAGTACTATTTAAATATAAACACACATGTGTAAACACTGAATAAATAAATAAAATTACTTTAAAAATAAATAAATAAATAAAATTATTTAGAAAACCTTAAAACCTGGTGAGAATCCTAATGCAAAATTAATGTATATCATAAATAGTCCATCAATAGTGTTCATCACATAATATTCTCTTCATTGACATATATGACACATCAGTTGACTGGGCAGCTATTAGACAATGTTACTGCCATAATCAGAAGTCACATATGATTGTACATGCAAATAACCGTGCATGTCTAAGTAGACATGTTAATAACTGCCCTAATAAACACGATCCAAACATGGACACGTGACTAAACGATTATTGAAAATGCTTTATGTTATTGTTTATTGTGTATGTACTTTCACTTTGTTGGTATTCTTCATTTCGAAATAAAATAATTTATAATGATAATATAGCATGATATATTGTTATACCGACTGTATACTACTAATATACTGTGCCGTCATAGTCGAAACACGATCCGCGGAGAGAATACATCTGTCGATTATGTTCCAACTAGAGCGTTGTATTTTATGTAGTGATACATGATAGTTGAGGTGGTAGAAATTAGGCATAATCTTAATTAACGTACACATATATTATTGCAAAGAGCATTGGACAGTGTACAATCACATAAACGTTGTACTGATTGCAATAAAATGCTACTCCCTTTAGATGTGTTATTGGGTTATTAATTTATTATTCACTTTTTACTTACGCATACCAGCATACATTTACGCATGTCAGCGCACATGTACGCACGCCAAATTGCACTTACAAAATAAAAAATTGCAAAAGTCAGAAACAGCGGCCCCAAAAAAATTATATATGTGTGTGCGTGCGTGCGTGCGTGCGTGCGTGCGTGCGTGTGTGTGTATGTGTGTGTGAACTTTTTAATCTCAGCCAAACCTTAAACAAAGGTTCTGACCCCCAAACAAATGTTTTGACGAAGCGTATCCCTTTTATCTCAGCGGGTTGTGTGAACGCACTTAGCCAACCCCCCCCCCCCCCCCCGACAGCCTACAGGCCTGAACATTATGAGTACCATTTTTACTTCATTCAGTTTCAGCATGTTGTTGGCGAGCCATGTTGTTGGCGAGCCATGTTGTTGGCGAGCCATGTTGTTGGCGAGCCATGTTGTTATTGCTGTTCTTGAAGAAGACGTAGCGCAGAAATATGTATTTTATCGCCTAATGGCTTTGTGCGTGGAATGTATGACTTTGGCCCTAGTACCGAACCCTGAATTATATTGGAGCTTCACACAATTTTCCATCGATGATGACGTGTTGACATCGCTTATACAGGTATACGGATGATGTATTATGTTCAAACGATCCGTTTCAAAGTATAATAAACTATTATACGAAATTTCAAATGTTAAATGTATTTAGTGTGACATGTAATGCATAATAAATTGAACATAAATACCATGTATGCTAATTGAACACATCATACAACATATTTTTAATAACAAAGCTCCATCAATTACATTTTTGGGAAAAGGAAACAACGACATAATATATTTTACCAATTTACAAATGTTTAACATTTATAAAATTACATAATTGGCTGATATATATATATATATATATATATATATATATATATATATATATATATATATATATATATATATATATATATTATTCTCTTTGTTAAAAAGCTACTCGTAAATTACAGCGAAGTCAGACCCTCTGAACCGATTAGGAGGGAGGGCGGCAGGGAGGGAGGGTGGGAGGGTGGGAGGGAGTGAGGGAGGGAGGGAGGGTGGGAGGAAGGGAGGGAGGGTGGCGGGAGGGAGGGAAACATACAGACACGGAGTTGGAGAGGGAGGGAGAGAGAAAGATACAGAAGGCAGTCTGACAGACGCACAGACTGACAGACAGACAGACAGATAGAGAGAGAGAGGTTTTCTTGCATTTATTTTTTTCCAGTGAAAAAGCATTATTTTGCGCGCCTAGCTGCCGTTTTTCCCATCCTAGTCCTTTGTATTCGTCTGTGGGCACTGCTCTGTACTCGCGATGAAGGGTTGATAGTATGTGGTTGTATATGCCTTCCTCAACCATCACAGAACCAGAGGTTCATTGGATCCCCGTAGCCAAAGAACCTTTGGGCCAAACATCGAAGTTAAGTCTAGACACATGCTTCCTCTTTATAAGATCCACTTTTTCATAAATAC
This sequence comes from Lamellibrachia columna, assembly GCA_963662155.1. NCBI lineage: Eukaryota > Metazoa > Annelida > Polychaeta > Sabellida > Siboglinidae > Lamellibrachia > Lamellibrachia columna. The sequence continues at coordinate 43,708,872 of OY759269.1, read as the reverse complement.
GACCATCTTTTTGTGAGTCCTGGGTGCAGCCAGCCAGTGGGCTCTTGCCTAAATCAGAACCAGAGGCTACAAGTACAGACAAACCAATAAAAAACTATTAGGAAAATATATCTGAAGATATAACAGGTTATAAATGCGTGTTTTAAAAGCAAGGAGCATAGTAAATAAGACAAACGAATTAAATATCATGGTAGAAGATATTGACCCTCACATAATTGGTATAACCGAATTATGGCCAACATAGACATAACATATGCTGAATTAGGACTGACAGGATGCGTAATGTTTGGGAGAGATCGAATAGGAAGAAGGGGAGTTATTTTATATGTTAAAAACTCTATTCAGGTTTATAAAATAAAATTAGAAAGGGAAGCTGATTTCGATGAAGCTGTTTGGTGCAAAATAGTTTCAGGAATTTTTAAATTAACTATTTCATTAGTTTACTGAAGTCCAAGCATAAATGAAGAGGATAACGCAAAAATACAAAATGCTATAAAGGAAGTTAGCACAGGGGAATGTATCATAATGGGATATTGTAAAATGGGGCAGATACAATGGACATCTCTAGAGAGTACACGGGTAGGAACCAACAATTTATATTTTTTATTCAGGATAGCGTCCTTATTCCAAACATATCCATTCCATCAACCGTCTGACTCTCTAGAACCACCAGGTTGTCTGCGTATAGCAACTTGCGGAGAATATCCTTCGTGCTCGTTTTCTTGCTGATCACCTATACTACTGCTACGGACAAGAGTTCTTAGATCACTCGGGGCAATGACCGTGTGGTGTGTCCTTGTTGGTAAACCTCTGTGTCATGTACTCGGGTCCATGACCGTGTGGTGTGTCCTTGGTGGTAAACATATGTGTCATGTACTCGGGGCCATGACCGTATGGTGTGTCCTTGTTAGCAAACCTTTGTGTCATGTATTCGGGTCCATGTCCGTGTGGTGTGTCCTTGGTGGTAAACATATGTGTCATGTACTCGATGTCATGATCATGCGGTGTGACCTTGGTGGTAAACCTCTGTGTCATGTACTCGAAGTCATGACCGTGTGGTGTGTCCTTGGTGGTAAACATATGTGTCATGTACTCGATGTCATGACCGTGTGGTTTGTCCTTGTTGGTAAACATATGTGTCATGTACTCGATGTCATGACCGTGTAGTGTGTCCTTGGTGATAAACCTTTGTGTCACGTACTCGGGGCCATGATCGTGTGGTGTGTCCCTGGTGACAAACGTCTATGTCATGTACACGGGGCCATGACCGTGTGGTATGTCCCTGGTGAAAAACGTATGTGTCATGTACTCTGGTCCATGACCGTACGGTGTGTCCATGGTGACAAACATCTGTGTCATGTACTCTGGTCCATGACCGTGCGGTGTGTCCATGGTGACAAACATATGGAGCCATCACCCAGTGGTGTGTCCCTGGTGATAAACCTCTGTTTCATGTACTCGGGGCCATTATCGTGTGGTGTGTCCCTGGTGACAAACATCTGTGTCATGTACTCGGGGCCATGACCGTGTGGTGTGTCCATGGTGACAAACATATGTGTCATTTACTCGGAGCCATCACCCTGTGGTGTGTCCCTGGTGGTAAACCTATGTGTCATGTACTCGGGGACATTATCGTGTGGTGTGTCCTTGGTGTCAAACATCTGTGTCATGTACTCGGGGCCACGACCGTGTGGTGTGTCCCTGGTGGCAAACATCTGTGTCATGTACTCGGGGCCATTACCGTGTGGTGTGTTCATGGTGACAAACATTTGTATCATTTACTCGGGGCCAGTACCGTGTGGTGTGTCCCTGGTGACAAACTGCTATATCATTTACTCGGGGCCATTATCGTGTGGTGTGTCCCTGGTGACAAACTTATGTGTCATGTACTCGGGGCCATGATCATGTGGTGTGTTCCTGGTGACAAACGTCTGCGTTATGTACAATCAGAAAAGGCTTCTGCAGCCGCATCCGACTCAGAACTACCAAGTCTCCCGATATGGCGGGATATCTCCCGCTTTTTGGCAATTTTTCAAACATCACCCGCTTTTAAACAAAAAGTCCCCTTTTTTGTGGTATTTTACTTTGCGATTTGGGTATCTACATACGATTGTATGATACAATGAGCTATGGATGTAAATAAACGTAACAAAACAAAAGCAACAGAAAATCGTTTCATTTGCTCGTTCGTGGTCCTTTCGCGGGCGTAGAAACATATGTAGAAACATATTAAATATGTAGAAACATATAAAGACGCGGGCGTAAGTTTGGTAAAATACATTGGGTAGGTGGCGTCACAAAAGGAAAAGAAAATTAGTTAAGCCACCTGTGTCCATGAGACCCCATGTGGAGGAAACTCTCCCGCTGTTTGTTTGAGCCACCGATTCCGTCATCGTCTGGTAGGTCGATGCCACGTATCAGCCACGGAAACGGCCTCTAACTGCAGCCACACTGGACTAGTTCATCACTGCCCCGTTTGTAGGGCCTATATGGGAAACGTTCATTGTCGCCATGTACGGCTTTAACACGTCTCACACTACACGACGCGACGGCAAAGCAACGCAACAATACGTCGTTGAAGAACATTGAACAATATTTAACAATCTTGAGCTGCCGCACATATCACGACGATTCGTCGTGGACCCTTCGTCAACCCGTCGTGAAACTAACACGACCCGACCGGTTTTCCCTCAAACTAATCCAACAAAAACGGAACTTAAAAATAAAAAACTATTTTTAAAATGTTGACGGAAATAGTGAGCCACCAGTTTAATCATGTTGCATGTTTCGGTAGTAGCGCAAAAACGTGGCAAGGCAGTAATAACTAAACATGTCCTTTGTCAACTGCCGTGTTTCTTACTTTGCATTTTCGTTTGACTCATTGTTAAATTAATCTAGTGTTCCAGTGGTTACTCTATATGATTTATATAACTATAGAACGATTTGTATATAACATATATACAATATGGGTAACTATTGCAACAAAAAACACTATACAACACCATTACTTTGAAGTTGGTGTTCCTATTGGAATAACATTTGGATGAACAATCAAATAGACAGGGGTGCTCACGCCAGAGGTCAATTAATTGAGTTTCCTTTCCTTCTGACCACGTGTCTACCCTCTTTATTTTTAGCGCTGTATTTTGTATGGCTGCAAGTAACATGACTGAACGCATGTGTATGATTGGCCAATAGTCTACGACCATCGCCAACTGGTCGGCGACGATCGCACAGTGCCGCACGCTACAACACGATGTAAGACGATGTAAGACTGTCAACGACGAATCGTCGTAGATACTGAACATGTTCAATTTGTACTTACTTAGGTTTACTTAAATTCTTCCTCACCGTAGGCGGTTGCCTCGGTGGTCAGATCTTCAACTTTCCCTTGGAATGCTCTACGACTTCCTGGCAAGGCAGCTTTGTAGTTGTAGAGAAATTCCTCCGTACTCCAATGTCTATCTATACGGTTTTCAAAAGAGTTAACACTTGGGACAGTTACAACTACTTCCGGTAGATCATTCCATAATCTGGTAACTCTATGTGAGAAGCTTTATTTTCTAACATTTGTACAAGCACGTTCTATAAACAATTTCAAACTATGACCCCTTGTTCCTTCCCTTGTATCACTGTCTTTGTGCAGCTTGACAATGTAATATATATCACTGTCATATTTCCCTTGGAGCAGTTTATATACCTCAATCATATCACCACGAGTTTGTCTACATGTAAGTGTAGGAAGTTTCAATCTCTCAACTCTTTCCTCGTAAGGAATATTCTTCATAACAGGAAGCTGCTTTGTTGCGCATCTCTACACATGTTCGATGGCATCTTTGTGTTTCTGTTTATAAGGGGACCATATTGATATTGAATAAGCTAGATGACTCCTGACTATAGCTTAATATAATGGAACAAAATTAATGTTGATTTAGGGTTGTAAAGGACCTTCTAATAACAGCCATGATAGTGTTTGCTTTGTTTATTTTTTGGTTGATGTGTTTATAAAATTTTAGGTTTGAATCAATTATAACCCCAATGTCTTTGTGTTCTTCGATTCCTCCTAATTCATGGGCAGTATTATCTATCTTCAGGTTATATGCATACGCTTGCAGTATTGTTTTCACTACGTACATTAAATTTATAAATTATATTTATCTGGGTGGAATCATTTGCTTGACCAAGATGTTAAATAATCTAGGTGAATTATTAAATAGCCCAGCTAGTCGTTTTCATAGATGATTAGATAGCTCTTTCAACAACCTAGGATGTACATCATCTGGCCCTACCGATTTACACATATTAAGGTTATCAAGTTTTTGTTTATAATTTCCTCATCAATAGTCAATTCTTCCGTGGTGTTTCACTGGTGGAATGTGAGGTATATCACCATCTGGCTCTATAGTAAAAACACTTAAAAATCTTAAGACATCCGCCTTTTACCTATAAGAGTCTGTGAGTCTATATTTAGGATCTTTAGATTCTGTGTTCAGGTCTGAAACACCTTCCCGATTCTTGGTTTTGGAGTTCATATATTGATATCCTGCTTTTGGGTTTGTCTTAGCTTCTGCTGCGAGCTTCATCTCAAATTCCTTCTGTATCCTCCTCCTTGATTTACGGACTTGATTTCTAGCCTTACAATATTCAGTATAGCATTTTCCTTCTATTATCTCCATATAACATTTCCATAAAGTGTTTTTTCTTAATTTTCTTTACTGATTCCTTGTTTAGGGGTACTTTCCCTTTATATATGTTAATATTACTCACACGTCGATGAGGGGTAAATGCATCCTCTATCTTTATGATATATTCTTTAAAACCTAACCACTGATAGTTTATAGTGCTCGTGCCAAGTATATCGCCCCAATCTGAGTGGTCTAGTTTCGTCTTCATACTATTATAATCCCCTTGGTCGTAATAATATTTAAGTCGAGTATGGTTTGCTATTTCTGCATAACACCTAAATGTAATGATGAGGACAGAGTGATCACCCATACCAAGTGGGCTTTCATACACTATATCATCTATCATAACTTTTTCGTAGGAAAACTAAATCAAGAATGTTCGATTTATTTCCTAATCGCCCCCTTGTGGGGAGTGTGACATGTTGGAAGATAACATTATCTCTTATTCCTTCTTTGAATTTAGTGTCTGGGCTAATAGTATTCTCTGAGAGGGTGTACCAGCTTTGCCAGTCTATGTTGGGTAGTAAAAATCTCCAAGCGTGAGAAGATTTGAATGTTTATAGCACATTACCGCACTAATCAGTTCATTTAATTGTTCATTATTGGTGTCAGAGCTGCCGGGGCATTTGCATACACATCCTATCAGAAAAGTGTCTGTTTTGTTTAATTTTATCTCAATCCATATCGATTCTTGAAAGTTGGTTCCTAAAGATACAAAAGGTTTTGCGTTTCGTGCTTTGTGGGCATACATACAAACACCTCTTCCTTGCTTATCCATGTTATGGTATAAATCATAATCACTCAAACCCAGTTCAGCTGTGTTTAATATAAATTTCTGGTTTTTCGGTTTAACCTCAGTGATTGCAATCATCATACACTTATGTGATTCGACTCGAGCTTTGAACTCAGTAAATGTATTAATTAGACTATCAGCGTTGGTGTAGAAACATTTTAACTGTTTATGTGTATACTTTGTATTTACAGTGTCTTTCTGGTTAGATGATCTTTCTTGTCTTACTCCTCGTCCCTTCCAGGTTTGAATCTAACAATATGTCTGGCCCATGGTCGGCCTCTCACCCTGTACAACCATTTCCCCTCATCATTTATCTCTTTCGCCATGGCCTCCTCTAGGAGTTTCCTTCCTTCCTCTCATTTTTGTGTTAAGTCGTGTACGTTGGCTGCTGAGACATTTATATGTGTCCTCTGCATCTCTTAAGTTTGATAGTTGTTTGAACAAGTCCATCTTTTTGTTAGTGTCTTTCATTACTACCTTAAGAGGTCTGGGTTTTTGCTCAGTATCACCTGTATTTCCGTCTGTTTGTTTTTTACCTAGCCTGATAACTTTGGTTATCTCATCTTTTACGTCTAGGTTCAGATTGCACACCTCATTACACAGCCCTCCAACAATCTCCATATCTATCCTCACCCTTTCTTCCTTTTGATTTGTTTTTGGTTCTGGGGCATTGAATATAAGAAAATGTGTTTCCCTATTTTTTCTTTCATTGATTTCTCTTACTGTTTCCTCCACAACAATTCCACTATTTTGGGTGGTTAGTAAGTTCCTGCTTTCATCATCATTTGGCCTACATGTATGTATTACATCCATTTCCTGCATTACAATTTCTTTTACTTCTTTACTATCGCATTTAGCATCCACTTTTTTCTCTATGGCCTCAAATCTCTTGTTCATAGTTTTGAAATACATATCGCATCTCTCTTCGATAACTTTCTCATTGAGAATATTTTTATAAATTTTTGGTATGCATTTTAAGCAAAACCACATGCATCCGGGTTTCCCCATTGCCTCATATTCGCAAGGTTTAAATTTCAAGCATTTAATGCAGTATCGGTTTCTACAATACTCACACTCGAGCATTCTGTCTTTCTCACTTTTAAATATTTTCTCGCAGTCTTCGCATGCTTCTCTAACATCGCTTCCCGATTCAGAGTTTTTGCTACCTCTCCGTGTCCCCTTATTTTTTAGTTTTGTGATTGAAGCGCTAGAATTTGCTACATTTTCGCCAGTATCTTGTTTTGGACCTTTGTATTGATCATTTTCACTCATTTCAGTAATTCCAGAAAAAAATTAAGTTCCATGTATGTATGTGAAACGCAACTGAAGCTTAACTTATCTCCCTTAATTCCTTGCGTTAAGTAACTGTGAGGCTGGTCAACGATAACCACTCAATCTACATATCACAAGTCTAGCTAAAATGATAATATGTATATCAATAGCGATTATGACGTCTGTATACGAGTTGTTCAACAGTTTTTCTTGTTTTCTCAACCAGTTTTTACGCGGTAGGGTGCTAAAGGGCGGTGATTCACTCATACCATGCTTTTAGCAAATACCTAAAGATCATAATTATAATTGTTCAACTAATATGTTTTCCTTTTGTGGCGCTACTTACCCTATGTATTTTATCACACTTACGCACGCGTTCTCTCTTTAGAGCGGCTCTCGTGTGGCTATGGCGTAAAGAGTGGCTCCCCGGTGACCATATGGTAGAGGAGGGCTCCCCAGTGGCCACAACGTAGATAATGACTCCCCGGTGGCCCAACAGTAGAGACCGGCTCCGCGGTAGGCCTACCGTAGAAAGCGACTCCCAGGTGACCATACCGTATAGGTCGACTCCCGTTAGGCATGCCGTATAGATCGGCACCCCGGTGGCCATAACGTCGAAAGCGGCTCCCCGGTGGCCATATCGTCGGGCGCGGTTGCCCGGTGGGCATGCCGTGTACAGCGGCTCAACGGCCACCCTACCGTTAAGAGCGGAAAGAAAGTAGAGGATTTTAAATATTTCGGATCTTACACACACCCACAACATGGCATTCAGTATAGGAAAGCGCAGACATGGACAGCAGTTCACGCCCTTGACAAAATTTGGAGAGCACCCATCTGCAGACTCACCAAACAGAAGATTTTCAGGACGCCGGTCGAACCGATCTTGATATATTGATGCGATTCATGGTCGTTAACACAAACAGTAGAACATGCTCTGCAAGGCACTTACACAATAATTCTGCGGATAACTCTAAACGTGCAATCACTTGACCAACCAAGAACAGTACTGCTCCCTTCCACGAATCACCACTATCGTGAGACAACGACGTCTTCGTCTGGCAGGTCATGTGATGCGTCTTGACGACGTAGCCAACTAAGTCCTGCTCTGGAAGACCGATGGCCCTCGGAGAAGAGGTCGACCAAGAACAACTCTGCAAAACATCCTAAAGAAAGACACGAAAGCACTTGAGCGAAATCATCACGTCGCCACATTACGTGGAAGACATAAGTAAGTAAGTATTAAGTATACGGCTCACACTACTTGCGTAAGATCGTTGTTATGCGGCGTCGTGGTCACTTGGTTGCGTAGACTGTTTGTTATTGGTAGGCAACGTTTTACGCTCCAGTCGACATGTTATTACGCGATTCTACGTCATTTGTTGGGGAAGCCCTGTCGCGCAGCAAAGTGTTATGGTATCGAATGTAGTACAAAACGTTTGCTGCAGTCACTATCCAGTGGCGATAGCCTAATCTGTTCAGTTGTCTTATAAGACTTGCTTTCTCACAATACTGGGTTTTGACTCATAGTTCGGGGCATACAATCCATCTTCGAAGATCGCCTGGAAGATTAGCTTTCACCTCTTGCCTCATATCCTCCACCTGAATCACTGAACTTCAGCAATAAAACAAAATGTTTTTCACCTGTGACGTTTAAGATGGTTGAAGTATTCTGTGCAGCTGTGACTGACAGGCAACAGTGTTGGTAAATTGTGCTTTACGGCACGGCTAGTTGTAGGAAAAACAGCATATTTCAAGATTGCGGTAAGAATTGTTACCCGATCGAAACTGTTTTAATGCCAACGATACCTGCATCTCCCGCAGATAGCAAATGCGTTCACACAATGTTACTTGGCCACACAGATTAGAGTTTCGCTTCGTAAGACACGATTTTGACGACCTCTGACACTTACCAGTTCCACTTCTTCACGCATTATTTTTGGGGTGGATGAGACTGAAGAGATCCATTTCGTGAGAAATGTTTTGGGCCGCTGAGAGTTTCGCACACATTGTTTTTGGGGTTGTTCAGACTGAAATTCATCAGACATTTTTCGGTTTCGCTTTTCATAATTTTTTTATTGGGTGAGGGGTCATTGAGACTGAAACGTCCCGCTTGATCGGAGTGAAACGATGTTTGATGCAAAGTTCCAGTTTGTTATAATAAAAGCTTTACTCTCACTTACAATCACTACTTGTACACACTTCAATTTATTATTCACTAAAACTAGTCCTATTGAATAGAAAAATAATGTCTCGATATGGGTTATTAATGCGTTTAGATAATGAAACGTGACGGCATTGCTACTATAGTACTGTTTGGTATTGCTCGGCTATGGCTTCTCCCTCGTCGAATTAGCCAATGATAAATTCTGCGAACATACATGACAGCGTCTGCCTTTCGAACTGTTTGATTGATTGATAATTTACTTTTCACTCATACTTATTAAACTCTATGTTTCGATGGCCGAGCCATTCACGCATCATTTACATATCAATCATACAATATATATTTACATATGTAAAAAAGGAAGCGGTCGGGGACAAAAAATTACTTTCTTTTTTTACGTCACTTAATGTGAACCGTCTGCCATTAATCCGCACATAAAGAGAACCTAGTTAAATGTAGATTGCATGATCTTAAATGACATGATAAACAAGTTGATTAAATGCGCATTGTTATTGCAATAATAATCTGTAAGTGGTGGAACAGTCGCTATGTGCACTTTTGTGCTTTTTAGTTAGACTAAACACGCCTACATTTTATCAGCAGCACGGACACATGGTGTAATGTGAGTTATGCCACATAATTGCCTTTGTAAAATTATATTTTATTACGAAAATATTGTTCAGCCAAACTGCATGATTGCATAATATAATATATTGTTTGTTAGAATAAATAAAAAAAAATTACATATATGATTTGTTTTTTTCATGGGACTTCCCACAAAACCTCCCCTATCAGCATTTTCTGATAATATCTGTTTACCATGGTTACTGTCAGGCAAATTGTTTCTTATGTCATAAGTTACTTTCTTTTCTCGTTGACATATGGAGAATGGTTAATAAAAGTCAAAGTCTAAGAATGACTGATTGCAGCTGTAAGATGTATTCATACTCCTACAGCCGCAGCCTACAGACCGCCAAGGAGATCTCTGGTGTGCTATCCTACATCTTCCAACAATCGCACGATGAAGGCACCGTTCCATCTGATTGGTCAACCGCACGTGTATCGGCGATTTACAAGAAAGGTGATAAGTCCACACCGTCTAATTACAGACCGGTTTCCCTAACATGCATTACATGCAAAATAATGGAACATATTGTGTGCAGCCAGATCGGTCGGCACATTGATTACAACGACATCCTAAACCCTAATCAACATGGCTTCCGAAAGGGTATTTCTTGTGATACACCTCTCGTTAGTACTATACATTAATTGGCGTATTCTATCAACAGAAAGAACCAGATATAGGTATTTTTTCTGGACTTCAGTAAAGCCTTCGATAAAGTGTCTCACATAAAACTTCTCCACAAAATCCGTTTCTTCGGAATCAACAGAAAGACTAATGCCTGAATCAGCGCGTGTTTCGGTTCTCGCATTCAAAAAGTTGTCGACAACTGGAGTTCCAAAAGGAAAAGTGTTGGGACCAATGTTCTTTTTGTTGTACATTAACGACATCATCGGAGTGAATTCACAAATGCGCCTGTTCGCTGACGATAGTATCGTTTAATGTGAAATTCAAACCTCGGCTGACCACTTGGCACTTGAATCTGACCTTAACAAACTCCACGGATGGGCAAAATCGTGGCAGATGGATTTTAATGTGTCAAAGTGCGCTGTTCTGTCAGCTACGACAAAGATGAAAGCATCAACATATGATTACTATATGGATGACCAACAGATCCCACGGACTGCAAACCATCAACACGAAGTTATCGTGGCAGCCGCATAACTTCACTTCACTTCACTTTCCCATAACCCGTAAGGATCGTTCGGGCACCACTGATGACTTTATAACCAGCTCTCTCCACGTTTTCCGGTTCTCGACAGCCCTCTAGGAGTCAGCGAAATCCATTCCTGTCCACTCTTTGATATTGTCTTCCCACTTCTTCTTCTGTCTACCTCTCCGTACCACTTCAGTTACGCTTCTTAAATGTTGTAAGAAGGTCGTCATATGGTCCGATGGCTTGTTTGATCTTGTTGCGGACAGCTTCGTTAGTACCATGGTATTTGTATGATATGCGCAAGATCTTCCGAAAGCTTCCCATTTCCATGGCTTGTATACTCTTCTGTAGAAATGCTGAGAGGGTCCATGTTTCAGAAGCGTACAGAAAGATGGACATGACAAGGAAGCGCATCAGCCTTGTTTTCGAACTGACAGTGATGTTCTATGAGGGTGTCAACCTTGTTAGTGCTGCTGTTGTCTGAGCATTCATGGCAAATATCTCCGGTTTGGAACCCTCATCTGTGATAATTGATCCCAAGTACCTGAAGCTTTTTACTATCTCAAGTTTCTGTCCTATAACTTTGACCTTTGTACTGATGCCTTGTGTGTTGTTCGTCATCAGTTTGGTCTTTTCGGCACTGATCTCCATGCCGTATGAAGTAGTTTTTTTTCTCTCGAGGCGCTCCACTAAATTGGCTAGTTATTGTTCATCTCCTGCTAAGCCGTCGAAGTCGTCAGCAAAACGAAGGTTGGTGATTGTCCTGCCTCCAATGCTGACAGTTCATTGGTTCGGACAAGTTTGGAGATCTCTTTGGCGGTCTGTAGGCTGCGGCTATAGGAGTATGAATACATCTTACAGCTGCAATCAGTCATTCTTAGACTTTGACTTTTATTAACCATTCTCCATTTCTCAACGAGAAAAGAAGGTAACTTATGACAAGAATGAAGAGGATTCACGAAGAAATTGCAGCGTGACTGGATTCTTTAATGGAAGTTGATATGGTGCTTTAGTGAACAGAGCTGTCGTGGGCAAAGTGTAACGCGCTCTGAGCAACGCATTTTGCAGGGCGCGGTATAAATTGAACGTTTGGCTGATTTATATTATATAAGATTTGTTTAATCCTTACTCAAATGTTGCAACGTTTTTGTAAATAAACAGGACATACATAATATGTCTTTGTACAGATCCACTGCGGTTATTTGGCTGCACCGTCAAATGGTAACATAATCGGCAGCAATGACGCAGTCGATTCAGTTTTGATGTTCTCCTGCGACAATGGATTTCGACTAAGCGGTTCTTCACAGAGATGTATGGAGACTGGCGTTTGGAACGGCACTGATGCCATATGTGATGATGAGTAGAGTAAAAAAAAAAATATTTGTTTTAGAGTGACTGTAGCAAATGTTCCTATTTATGTTACATAGTCTTTACTGTAGCTGGCCTATGGCAACTTGTGAATATATCTACTGAGACTAAGCGGTTCTACACAGATAATTTGTATGGAGACTGGCGTTTCGAACGGCACTGATGCCATATGTGATGTTGAATAGAGTAACACGACAAACGTTCTTAGAAAATGTTCCTGTTTATGTTACAATGCTTTATTTCAGCTGGCCTATGAAAACCTGTGAAGGAATCTACCAACGTATCACGTGTTTAGAGACAAGGGATGTTTAATTAATAATTGGGGCATTGCAATGACCCATTAATTCATTCCAAAATATTCATGTCGTCTTTTTCTTAGCACTGTCACCAATGCTCTTAGGTCACTATGTAGCTGGGCGATGGTCATAATTATGGTCCTGTCACCTGACTGAATCCGAGTGTGGCATACATCGATGCAATCTTCGATATTGCACATCCCAGTTTGATTAGCTTTCTCCAGTTCTACACTGAAGGGTGATATTTCATACACCATAAATATATCAAATATGCATTCCCGATAGATGTTGTCGAAGGCTTTCGAAAAGTGATAAAACGATCGCCACACAGATAGTTAGTTCATTTCATGCCCTCCGTGATACGTGCCAATGCACGCATCAATGTCACTGTAGACCTTGCATGTCTAAAACCATTTTGATTCCAGCGTTGGAGTGGCTCAGCGGGGGCATACATTATTACGTTTTTAATGTAAACGATCTCACTGTATTAGTTAAACACCAATACAGTGGAGGTGTGTTTGTGTTTCTCTCACACTACCCTGCAAATAGAGTCTTCAAATATTTCTAACTGTAAAATTTTTGTACCGTTTTTTTTTTACAATGGAATTATTCTTTTCATGACCTAGTCCTGCTTTCACATTTCCAAAGTAAAACAGAACTGCCATGTTGTCGTCATGATTTATCTGTACAGATCCACTGTGGTTCATTGGAGACACCGTCAAACGGCAGCAAGTTCGGCAGCAATGACGCCGTCGACTCGGTTGTGATGTTCTCCTGCGACTATGGATTTCATCTCAGTGCTTCGGCTCAGCGGAATTGTACCGACGTTGGCGAATGGTCCGGCGTGGAAACCATGTGTATTGGTAAGTTGATGCACCCATCGATATAGTATTCATCATTACGCATCTATGGACAAGCTATGTATCTTTGTTATTGTTTTGTTCTCATATTTTTACATTTATATTATGTTAGGTAGATTAGTCTTTTTTTACCATGTACTAACAAGAATGGGGATAGTGTTTAATAAATATATCATATCAACTGTCCACAAGAAATGTAAAATATTTACTTTTAAAAGTACATACATGTACAAATTGCTTACGTGGAAATAAACATTCATTCATTCATTCATTCATGCATTCATTCACAAAACAGTCCTTTGTTCGTAGTTGTTTTAAAAATACGGGTGTCCGACGAACACTTGGGAATGAGAGGCAATTGGAAATTGCTGCAAAAAAAACAGGATAATAATATATGAAATATAAAGTTTTTAAAATATGCATTATGGTGTTATGTTTGGTTCCCTTGTTTATTTTCTTAGAATAAATACAAAACACACAGCATTAACGTACCCAAATGAAAATAACACACATGCATGTATCATAATGAATGCATCATAGTAGTAGTAGTAGTAGTAGTAGTAGTAGTAGTAGTAGTAGTAGTAGTAGTAGTAGTAGTAGTAGTAGTAGTAGTAGTAGTAGTAATAGTAGTAGTATTAGTAGTAATAATAGTAGTAGCAGTAGTAGTTGTAGTAATAGTAGTAGTAGTAGTAGTATTATTATTATTATTATTATTAGTAGTAGTAGTAGTAGTAGAAGTAGTAGTAATATTAGACTAGTAGTAGTTGTAATAGTAGTAGTAGTAGTAGTAGTAGTAGTAGTAGTAGTAGTAGTAGTAGTAGTAGTAGTAGTAGTAGTAGTAGTAGTATTATTATTATTATTATTAGTAGTAGTAGTAGTAGTAGTAGAAGTAGTAGTAATATTAGACTAGTAGTAGTTGTAATATTAGTAGTAGTAGTAGTAGTAGTAGTAGTAGTAGTAGTAGTAGTAGTAGTAGTAGTAGTAGTAGTAGTAGTAGTAGTAGTAGTAGTAGTAGTAGTAGTAGTAGTAGAAGTAGCAGTAGCAGTAGCAGTAGCAGTAGCAGTAGCAGTATCGTTATTATTATTATTATTATTATTAGTATCATTAGTATTGCACCCACTGCTATTGAAGCGCATATTGGCGTTGGTATTGGGAAAGCTGATATTCGATCGTCGAAACAAAGCCGCTGTGTAAGCTGGTCTCGTACTTGCTTCGTTCAGCAATGTCTGCTGCGCATGCCATTAACTGGCACACAATATTCCTGGTGTGTGGCACTGCCTTACTGACGTCTTGTCATAATTCAATTGCTCCGAACTACTTCACGCTATATATTCCGAATGTTGCACCTTTTCAAAACCTGCTCAAAAAGCACGGCAACATGTATTCAATATACCAACACCACGAACACCACAACCACGTACACCACCACCACGAACCCCACCACCAACACCACCACAACCAACATCACCACCCCCAACACCACCAACACGGCCAACACCAACACCACCAAAACCAACAGCACCATCACTACTACTGTTAATACTACTACTGCTGACATTTTCAGTTGATAGCAAAAGTTCGTCAAAGCCATACGACTGGTCTTCGCATAGTAATTGCCGGGTGGCTGAATGCTTCCTAGATAAGTCGAGTTGGTGTTGGAATGAACATGTCTGGCGGGGGGTGACGTGTAAAGCGTTTTAATCAGTTCCAATGACTGTATACTGCACTCTATGGGAAAGTACCCTTTCGTACCTTTACACGTATATAATAATTGTTTTAATTACCAAACTCCAAACTGGGCCACGTGACAAAACGATTACAAAACATGATATATATGTTAAATATACTGCTTCGGCGTAGTACATCTGACGATTATGTTCGAACTAGGGTGCTGTATTTTATACAGACACATTAGTTGGGTTGGTAGCAATGTGCAACGTTACAGGTGTAATCAGAATATTAACGTATGTATTTACTTTCAAAGAACACTGCACTGTGTATATATACACACACATGGTAATCATTGCTTTAATAACTAGTTTATAATCCAGGAAACGTACCTAAAACGTACCTCTGTTAAGTATACTGTGCCGTTGTAGTAGCAACACCAGTTGTTGATGTAATATATCTAGCTTTGTCTATCTAAATACACATGAAAATAATTGCTTTGGTAACCACGTTCCAAATCAGAACAAGTGATTAAAGATTACATAACATTATAGCTATATTAAACACACTGTTTCGCCATAGAAACAATACCACCTGTTAATATAATACATCTGTTTATTCAATTCCAATTAGGGTGTTGCGTTTTATGTAGTGACACATTAGTTGATTGGGCAGCAATTAGACAATATTACTGACATGTTAATAATTGCCCTAATAAACACATTCCAAACATGGATATGTGATTAAACGATTTTTTTAAATACTTTACGTTATTGCTTATTGTGTATTGTTTATTGGTATTCCTCATTTCAAAATAAAATAATTAATAATGATAATATACCATGTTATATTTATTATATAGATAGTATACTATTTATATAATAATTATATAGATAGTATACTATTTATATAATGTGCCATCATAGCAGGAACACGATCCGCGGAGAGAATACATCTGTGGATTCCGTTCTAACTAGAGTGTTGTATTTTATGTAGTGACACATGATAGCTGAGGTGGTAGAAATTAGGCATAATCGGAATTAACGTACACATGTATTATTTTTGAAAAGAGCATTGGACAGTGTACAGTTACATAAACATGGTACTAATTGCAATAAAAAGCTACTCCCTTTAGGTGTGTTATTGGGTTATTAATTTATTATTAACTTTTCACTTACGCATGCCAGCATTCACTTACGCACACCAAATTGCACTTCCAAAATGTGACATTACAAAAGTCAGAATTAATATATATATATATATATATATATATATATATATATATATATATATATATATATATATATATATATATATATATATATATATATATATATATATATATATATATACAAGATCTTGGTTTATCATCATAAGGAGTTAGTAACTGTCTGTTAACCATTGTACATCTTGTTCTATGTTAACTTTAAAATGCACAGTTGTAAGTAGTTAGTTAGTTAGCAAAGCTTTAATGGAATGTTTGAAACTGATATATCCTGTGCTTGACTGTGGAATGCAGAAATGACAAATTACCCAGTGACCAACTCAAGCCAGCGGGGAGGTTCATAGCAACAGCCATACTCCACTAGATGGCAGACAACAGTCAGTGTTAGTGACTTTCAAGGATAGCCTACATGTACCAGCCAGCAAGGTTTAACAAACTCAAGTTGCTTCTTGTAGCTGTTTATTAGCTGTTACATAATATGTCATATGTAAACGTGTGTAGTGAACTACATAAATACAATGGTACTGAGTCACGGTGGACTTGTGCAGCTGTGTTGCTATTTTCTATATAACGGGTAGTTTGAGTATTTAGACATACGTTATGTATACCAATTAGTACATTGTATTTATTAATATATTTGATATATATATATATATATATATATATATATATATATATATATATATATATATATATATATATATATATATATATATATATATATATATATATATATGTATTCAGTTTCAACACGTTGTTGTTGCTTACTGTTCTTGAAGAAGACGTAGCGTAGAAATGTGCATTATACCGCCCAATGTGCATAGAGTGTATGACTTTGAGCTTCACACGTATAGTGTGACATGTAATGCATAATAACGTGAACATAACTACCATGCATGCTAATTGAACATATCAGACAACATATTTTTATCGACAAAACTCCATAAATTACATTTTCGGAAAAGGAAACAACGGCAATATATATTTTACAAATTTATCAAGTTTTGACAAGTGTTGAACATTTATAGCAAATTATAATTGGCTCATTATTATCTTTGTTAAAAAGCTACTCTCTCTCTCTCCCTCTCTACAAAGAGAGAGAGAGAGAGAGAGAGAAGGAGGGATGGAAGGAGGGAAGGATGGAGGGAGGGAGGGAGGGTGGAAACATACAGACATCGATGGGGAGAGGGAAATAGGGAGGGAAACATAAAGACAGAGGAGGAGAGGGACGGAGAGAGAAGACAGACAGACAGACAAACAGACATATAGTCAAACAGACAGTAAGGCAGACAGATAGACAAAGAGATAGAGAGAGAGGGGTTGTTCTTACATTTCTTTTGTTTCAATTAAAAAACATTATTGGGCGCGCCTAGCTCCCGTTTAACCCATCCTATTCCTGTGGATTCGTCTGCGAGCACTGCACTGTACTCACGATGAAGGGTTGATAGTATATGGTGTGAATGGTCTATGTAACATCTGCAGTCGATGTAATAAAAAAGCCTACTTTTATTCAAATCGTCATAAGAATATTGAATTTAGTTGTTAGATCTGATAACGCTTAAATTAGTGGATATCCACAATTATAAAAACTGCGCGGGTCAATACCGACCATGGGCGTGACTTCCATCGTCTCGAAGATTACATGACAAAGTTACGAAATTTCACCAAGGGTGAACTTCGTGAGTTTTCAATATATCCATTTTTGACGTCAATAAATATTTGACCAAACATTAAGTAGTGTAATAGTTTTTCTTATGATTTCAGAAAAAATCTACATTGCGGTTGCACAAACGAGCTAGCTTGTTGCATTGAATACTATATAAGTTTTATTGTTTTGCAAAATGTACAAATATACAGAGACAGAGAGACAGGGCGACAGAGACTGGGAGAGATGTTAGTATCACACGTACTACGTCAAGTGAACACAAAAAAACAGCCTCATTCAAGGCTAACTTAACAATCAAATTAAGATTAAATTATGTGATGGCACAGTGCAAACGGCAGTTAAAGGCAACCAGACAATTAATATGCGGCAGTTGCAGCAACTGGGTGGAAGTCCGGGTGTGAGATGTCCTGGGCTGCGGTTCAGGCGGATGGTGTTAGTGTTGAGTGTAGGGGATGTGCGAAGATGAAGGAATTAGAGATGGAGTTGGAACAGCTGAGGCTGCTCGTTGTGGCAATGGTGGGAAGGGAACAGGTGGGTTGTGCCAATGGTTCCAGTTGGGGGACGGTAGACGATGAAGTGGGGGAAGATGATTAGAGAGATGCTAGGGAGAGCTCACCTCAGCCTGGGGGGAGGCTGAGAGGAGGAAATGCGACGTAGGGACGTAAGTATATGGGACGTAAGGAGACAGGACGTAAGTAGACGGGACGTAGGGAGACAGGACGTAAGGAGACGGGACGAAGGGAGACAGGATATAAGGAGACTGGACGAAGGGAGACAGGACGTAAGGAGACGGGACGTAGGGAGACAAGACGTAAGTAGACGGGACGTAGGGAGAAAGGACGCAAGTAGACGGGACGTAGGGAGACAGGACGCAAGGAGACGGGACGTAGGGAGAAAGGACGTAAGGAGACGGGACGGAGTGAGACAGGACGTAAGTAGACGGGACGTAGGGAGACAGGAAGTAAGGAGACGGGATGTAGGGAGACAGGACGTAAGTAGACGGGACGTAAGGAGACGGGACGTAAGTAGATAGGACGTAAGTAGACGGGACGTAGGGAGACAGGACGTAAGGAGACGGGACGTAGGGAGACAGGACGTAAGGAGACGGGACGGAGTGAGACAGGACTTAAGTAGACGGGACGTAGGGTGACAGGACGTAAGGAGACGGGACGTAGGGAGACAGGACGTAAGGAGACGGGACGGAGTGAGACAGGACGTAAGTAGACGGGACGTAAGGAGACGGGACGTAGGGAGACAGGACGTAAGGAGACGGGAAGGAGTGAGACAGGACGTAAGTAGACGGGACGTAAGGAGACGGGACGTAAGTAGATAGGACGTAAGTAGACGGGACGTAGGGAGACAGGACGTAAGGAGACGGGACGTAGGGAGACAGGACGTAAGGAGACGGGACGGAGTGAGACAGGACTTAAGTAGACGGGACGTAGGGTGACAGGACGTAAGGAGACGGGACGTAGGGAGACAGGACGTAAGGAGACGGGACGGAGTGAGACAGGACGTAAGTAGACGGGACGTAAGGAGACGGGACGTAGGGAGACAGGACGTAAGGAGACGGGAAGGAGTGAGACAGGACGTAAGTAGACGGGACGTAAGGAGACGGGACGTAAGTAGATAGGACGTAAGTAGACGGGACGTAGGGAGACAGGACGTAAGGAGACGGGACGTAGGGAGACAGGACGTAAGGAGACGGGACGTAGGGAGACAGGACGTAAGGAGACGGGAAGTAGGGAGACATGACGTAAGGAGACGGGACGGAGTGAGACAGGACGTAAGTAGACGGGACGTAAGGAGACGGGACGTAGGGAGACAGGACGTAGGGAGACAGGACGTAAGGAGACGGGACGTAGGGAGACAGGACGTAAGTAGACGGGACGTAGGGAGACAGGACGTAAGGAGACGGGACGTAGGGAGACAGGAGGTAAAGAGACGGGACAGAGTGAGACAGGATGTAAGTAGACGGGATGTAAGGAGACGGGACGTAAGTAGATAGGACGTAAGTAGACGGGACGTAGGGAGACAGGAGGTAAATAGGCGGGACGTAAGGAGACAGCCAGGAAAGAAACGGGAGGGAAGACAACTGGATCGAAGGTGTGGGGAGTGGGGGAGACAGGAGCGAAGGATGCGAAAGTAAAGCGATGGGAATTAAGGAGACGAGAGGGAAGTTGTCAAGAGGGTAGGAAGACGGACAGAGTCTTAAACAAGGGATACGAAGTTGTGGTTTGTTTGCCCGGGGCCAAAATAGAGGCGATAAGTGAGAGGGTAGAAAACATCGTGGTTTCGGGCAATGGTGGATCTGTTTCACGTAGGGACAAATAACGTAGAGAGGGAGGATACAACTGCCATAGTAACGAAATACATGACGTTGGTCAGAACACGAAAGCAGACGCGGGTTGAGCAGGGATTTTACCAGTAATAGGAAGGAGGGATCAGATATATCGAAATTGCCGCGGGATGGCAATTATCATGCTAGTCCATAAGCTATTTAGGGAAGAGGAAGTTGGATTTGTTGATTTGTGGGGAAGTTTTGTTGGGAGGGCTGATATGTACATGAAGGATGGGCTTCATCTAAGTGGAAAGGGGAATCAGCATTTGCAGATTAACTCTCAGCAGCAGGAGTGGCATGGATAGCATAACAAATATTGTACATTGTTTAAACTAGAAGCCATGGGGGTTACCTAGATGTGCCTCAAGCAGAAAAGGGGCCACAAGTACAGACAAATCAATAACAAAATGTCTGGAAAACATATCTGAAACAAGTCATAAATGCGTATGTTTAAATGCAAGGAGCATAGTAAAAAAAAAATTAAACATTATGTAAAAAAAAATGGTAGAAGATATTGACCATCACATAATTGGTACAACCGAATCATTGGCCAACATAGACATAACATATGCTGAATTATGACTGACCGGATACGTTATGTTTAGGAGAGACCGAATAGGAAGAAGGGGGGGATTATTGTATATGGTAAAATATTTATTCAGGCTTATGAAATAAAATTAGGAAGGGAAGCAGATTTCGATGGATTTGTTTGGTGCAAAATAGAGTCATGAAATTCAAAATGTACTATTTGATTAGTTTACCGAAGTCCAAACATAAACGAAGAGCATAGCACAACAATACAAAATGCTATAAAAGAAGTTAGCAAAGGGGAATGTATCATAATGGGATATTTTAACGATGGACACATGCAAAGGAAACCTCTAGATAGTACTGGGGGTGGGGACCAACAATTTTTTATTTTTTAAATCATGATAACTTCCTTATTCAACCAACCAACCAACCAACCAACCAACCAACCAACCAACCAGGGGAGATAATGCATTAGATATAGTTTTGTCATCACAAAATAATTAGTGAACAATGTAAAATGCTTGAACCATTGGGTAACAGTGTCCATAATCAAATACATTTTGACATCAATGTAAAATCGGAAAGTAACAATACAAAACGTACAGGAGAAACTTCACTAAGGTAACTATACAAATATGATAAAATACTTGACAAAGCTAGATTGGAATAACATGCTGATGAATAACACCGCAATCGAATGTGGGAATATCCTAAAATATGAAATTGAGAGTATCATCGAAAAAAAATGTCCCTTGAAAAACAAGGAAAACGGTCTAGAAAGAAACACTTGTCAAATGAAGCTATTAGAAAATAGTGTTCAAGCAATGTATGTGGAGGGTTTATACGCTTATCATAAATGATGAAGACTTTGGGTACTACTGTAAAAGAAAAGGATTTAGGAATTACAAATAGCGCTGATATTAAAGTTTAAGAGCAGTGTGGTATTGCAGCTTCAAAGGATAATCAAATGATTGGGTTGATTAGGAGAAACATAACATACAAGGAAAAAGCTAATTATACTTTTGTATAACGCAATAATTAGACCTCATTTAGAATATTGTGAACAAGCGTGGATATCATATCGCAAGAAGGATATAGATACGCTTGAACGTCTACAGGGGAGAGCAACTAAAATTATTTCAGAACTGAGAGACCTTAGTTATGAAGAACGCCTGAAAGAATGCGGTTTATCAAATGTAGAGATAATGAGGTTAAGATGAGATAATATTGAAGTTTTCAATATATTGAATGGGTATGAAAATATTGATAGAAATATGTTTTTCTCACTCAAGAAAGATAGCAAAACTAGAGGACATGAAGTAAAGTTAGTAAAGGTTCAGTGTAGATTGGATATCAGGAAGTACTACTTCTCAAAGATGACAATAAAATAATGGAACACATTCTCTACGGATTATATAACTGCTGGCAGTGTGAATATGCTTAAAAACAATATTGTCATATATCTCAGGAGTGCGGGTTACACGTAGATGAACTTTGTCGGACTCTCGATAAGCCAATTGCTTCTTTGTCCACTTGCGACCTGGGCCTTTGTCTTGGATGACAAATCTAGTACAATCTTGTTGAATACGTGTGGAATTTATTCGTTCAAAAGCGTTTCGACCATTCCTGGTTCATAGCACGTGTCATGTCCGCCTTTAGACCATGATGTATTTGCATCAATCCAGGTTCTGATGATAGTGGTGGAAAAGTATACATATCTGGCGACGAGAATAATGACTAGAGGGAGTCACTTATCATGTGACATGTGGGTGATTGGAGCAGGAGGCAGCGTGTGCGTATGATATGGTGGTTCTAGTATTGTCGTTGGTGAAAAATATAATGAAGCGGAATTATGCACCAATTGTTGTCATTGGAAGGCAGCAACGAATATGTTACCATGTTGTTTCTGTTGACCCTCTTAACTCTTGTAATTTAGATTTAACAAGATTTAACAAGATTGCCATCCAAAACAACAAGTTCCAGATGGCAAGAGGACAAGGAAGCCATTGGCTTATCGAGAGTCCAACAATTTTCTCATCTATGTGTTGCCCGCCCTTATCAGATATCTGTCAATTCTATTTTTAAACATATTCACACTAGTAGCATTAACACAATCATTTGGCAGTCTGTTCCATTAATTTATCACTCTCTGCGAGAAAGAGCACTTTCTCATGTCCAACCTACACTGCTCCTTAAGTAATGTTGCTTTGTTTCCTCTTGTCCTACTGCCTTCTTTAAGTTTGAAGAACATATTCCTATCAACATCCTCACTATTTTAAACACTTCTATTTGGTCTTCTCTTAGTCTCCTGGTATCTAGTGTTGTCAAACCACATTGTAATAAGCGGATTTCGTAACTAAGGTCTCAATTCTAGAATCATTTCAGTTGCTCTTCGTTTTATTCGTTATAGCTTGTATATGTTCTTTTTACGACACGACCTCCATGCTTGAATACAATATTCCAAATGTGGTCTAACTATTGCTTTGTACAGGGGTACAATTAGCTGTTTCTCCTTATAGTGATAGTTCTCCTAATTTGCCCTAAAATTTGATTTCCTTTCGAAGTAGCAATCCCACATTGCTCTTAAACTTTCATGTCAGCATTAAATGTTACTCCTAAGTCCTTTTGTTGTGTTGTTCTACCTAGTACAGCATCCCCCATTTTATATTTGTTTCCATGTGTCCATGTCCTATTTGTATACATTTACACTTCCCAAAATTTAATAACATTTGCCATGTTTCTGACCATTTAACTAATTTATTTAGATCATCCTGTAAACTTTTTAATCTGCATAATTTGTAACCTTTCTGAATACTTTTGTGTCATCTGCAAATTTTAGTACTTTGCTAGATATGTCATCTTCCAAATCCTTTATATATATTAAAAACAGTATACGGCCTAATACTGATCCCTGTGGTACCCCACTCAAGACAGATTTTCAGTTTGAAATTTTACCATCTACTATTACTCTCCGTCTTCTGTGTGTGTAAGCTACTTTTCTATTTAGTTGATTACATCATTGCCTATACCATGGGCTTTTAGTTTAAGTAACAATCTTTGATGTGGCACTTTATCGAAAGCTTTCTGAAAATCTAAGTAGACAATATTTACTGGTGACCCTTCATCTACCCACGTTGTAATTTCTTCCAAAAAACATAAGAGATTGGTTAGACATGACCTTGCTTTTAGGAACCATGTTGAAATGTATTTATTAATTTATGTTTTACAAGGAATTGCACCATGTGGTCTCTAATTAATGTTTCGAGTAATTTACATACAACTTAACATGTATGTTTGTTATCAGTTACTGATCTTTGTTTACGTGTTTCAATAATTTAATGCACAAAGCTACACCACGGGAGAGGCACAAGCCGTTAATCGTATGCACCAAATACATGTGGAGGCTGAATTTAGTGGTTAAATCTAATTAACATTACAGTTGATGTGAACGCAATCACATTGTAGGCAATTGACGACTTTTCAGTGTTTCGTGCAAGTCAGCGTGGTGCTTGATAGCAGGTGTGCAGTAGGTCACCGTGTCATAGTTTACATTCTTTAGAATAAGCACATTAGAGCATTTGCAGAAGATGTTTCTATACTTTTAATGTATGTAGTCATTTGTCAAATAAGTAAGCATTATGATACTGTGACAAGTTAATTATTTTATTTGGTACACGTATTTGTCATAATAAGTATTCGTTAATAGAAACTATGAATACAGATTCTGTCTTGCTGCATTTCATACATCCCGGCTGAGCCTATGATACACTATGTAATTGATATTTCCAGGTCAAAACCCAACACACCACGGGTTCACCAAAAGCCATAGTTGTTGTGGATTGTCTGCGGTAATTTTCGGCAAATGTAGACGGATGCAGCCCCGCCACAACATTAGCCGATCATAAGTACTTCATAATGTTCTGGGTACTACTGTAAAAGAAAAGGACTTAGGAGTTACAATAAGCGCTGATATGAACGTTTCAGAGCAGTGTGGTATTGCAGCTTCAAAGGGTAATAAAATTCTTGGATTGATTAGAAGAAACATAACATACAAGGGAAAAAAGTTAATTATACCTCTTTATAAAGCAATAGTTAGACCTCATTTAGAATACTGTATAAAAGCATGGAGACCATATCGTAAGAAGTGTATATATACGCTTGAACGCATACAAAGGAGAGCAACTAAAATTATTCCAGAACTGAGAGACTTTAGTTATGAAGAACGCCTGAAAGAATGTGGTTTAACAACTCTAGAGACAAGGAGGTTAAGAGGAGATCAGATTGAAGTTTTTAAGATATTGAATGGGTATGAAAATATTGATAGAAATATGTTTTTCTCACTCAAGAAGGATAGCAGAACTAGAGGACATGAGGTAAAATTAGTAAAGGATCAATGTAGATTGGACATCAGGAAGCACTCTTTCTCACTGAGGAAAATAAATGAATGGAACAAATTGTCTACAGATTGTGTAACTGCTAGCAGCGTGAATATGTTTAAAAACAAGGTTGACACATATCTCAGGAGGGCGGGTTATAAGTAGATGAACATTGTTGGACTCTCGATAAGCCAATGGCTTCCTTGTCCACTTGCCATCTGGACCTTTGGCTTGGGTGGCAAATCTTGTTAAATCTTGTTAAATAATTATTGCATTATCTGCTGTCACAACGTGGTCTCGTTTTACCACCAGACGTGTTGGCAAGTAACAACTTGGCAAGTCAAGCCAACGAACTCCAAGTGCAAGTGAAATCGTTTATCTGAATTCCAAGTCAAGCAGCAAGTCGTAAAAATGGGCGACTCGATTCTGATTCGAAACAGCCCCTGCAACTCGAATCAGCAAGTCTGCTTCTTCTTCCGTCACTTATTCAGTTTCTATGTCTTCTCCACCACCTGTCTCCCCTCCCCTCCCCCTCCCGCTCTCGTTCTCCACTAACCTTCCACTCCCGCCATATATCTCTTCAGGCAGTCATACCGCCTAAGTATCGGTCCTTCTCTTCTCCTTCTACCTTCCATTCTAAGAGCATCTGCTCTCTTCGTCAACCTTTCCCCTCCCACTCGTTCCACGTGTCCCGCGCCCGTTAAATGCCTCCTCATTAGCTTCCACCTGAAACTCTCTTTTACATCAACTTCCTCCCTCAGCTCCTCCATTCTTCGATACTCTATTCTATTCACTCACGCAGTTATTCTCGCAAACTTGAATTTTCTCTTGTTTTGTTTTTTCGTCAACGCCTTGGTCTCTAGGATGTATATGTAGAATGTTGTTATGCATGAGCTAAGCCCCTTTCCTTTGAGCGTCCGAAATATATGTCTCCCTCCAATCACCACATCCATTTTCCTCCCATTCGCCCCAGAACGTATTCCCCATCTTCTCCAGAATAACTCCCAGTCCATGTCTGCCAAACATATCCATTCCACCAACCGTCTGCCTCATCGTTCTCTAGAACCACCAGGTTGTCTGCGTATAGCAACTTGCGGAGAATATCCTTCGTGCTCGTTTTACAGCTGAACACCTATACTACTGCTACGGACAACAGTGTGCTTAGATCACTCGGGGCAATGGCCGTGTGTTGTGTCTTTGTTGGTAAATATCTGTGTCATGTAATCGGGGCCATGACCGTGTGGTGTGTCCCTGGTGGTAAACCTCTGTGTCATATGATCGGGGCCATGACCATGTGGTGTGTCCCTGGTGGTAAACCTCTGTGTCATGTAATCGGGGCCATGACCGGGTGGTGTGTCCCTGGTCGTATACCTCTGTGTCATGTAATCGGGGACATTGACCGTGTGGTGTGTCCCTAGAGGTAAACCTCTGTGTCATGTACTTGGGGCAATGACAGTGTGGTGTGCACCTGTTGGTAAACATATGTGTCATGTACTCGGGGCTATGACGGTGTGGTGTGTCCCTGGTGGTAAACATCTATGTCCTGTACTTGGAGCTATAACAGTGTGGTGTGTCCCTGTTGGTAAACGTATGTGTCATGTACTCGGGGCCATGACGGTGTGGTGTGTCCGTGGTGGTAAACCTCTGTGTCATGTACTCGGGGCCATGACCGTGTGGTGTGTCCCTGGTGGTAAACTTCTGTGTCATGTAATTTAACAAGATTTAACAAGATTTGCCATCCAAGCCAAAGGTCCAGATGGCAAATGGACAAGGAAGCCATTGGCATATCGAGAGTCCAACAATGTTCATTTACTTATAACCCGCCCTCCTGAGATATGTGTCAACCTTGTTTTTAAACATATTCACGCTGCTAGCAGTTACACAATCTGTAGACAATTTGTTCCATTCATTTATTGTCCTCTGTGAGAACGAGTGCTTCCTGATGTCCAATCTACATTGATCCTTTACTAATTTTACCTCATGTCCTCTAGTTCTGCTATCCTTCTTGAGTGAGAAAAAATATTTCTATCAATATTTTCATACCCATTCAATATATTAAAAACTTCAATCTGATCTCCTCTTAACCTCCTTGTCTCTAGAGTTGTTAAACCACATTCTTTCAGGCGTTCTTCATAACTAAGGTCTCTCAGTTCTGGAATCATTTTAGTTGCTCTCCTTTGTATGCGTTCAAGCGTATCTATATCCTTCTTACGATATGGTCTCCATGCTTGTATACAGTATTCTAAATGAGGTCTAACTATTGCTTTATAAAGAGGTATAATTAACTTTTTTCCCTTGTATGTTATGTTTCTTCTAATCAATCCAAGAATTTTATTACCCTTTGAAGCTGCAATACCACACTGCTCTGAAACTTTCATATCAGCGCTTATTGTAACTCCTAAGTCCTTTTCTTTTACAGTAGTACCCAGAACAGTATCTCCCATTTTATAGTTTACATTCAAGTTCCCATGTCTTGTATGTAGGCATTTACATTTCCCAAAATTGAACAACATCTGCCATTTCTCAGACCATTTCACTAATCTGTCTAGATCGTTTTGTAAATGTTGTTTATCACCATCAGTATTAACCTTTCTAAACAGTTTTGTGTCATTCGCAAATTTCAGTACGTTACTTGTTATACTGTCGTCCAAGTCATTGATATAAATTAAGAATAATATAGGTCCTAATACTGATCCTTGAGTTACCCCACTCAAAACCGATTTCCAATTTGAAACTTCTCCATCTACTACAACTCGTTGTCTTCTGTCAGTCAGCCATTGTTCTATCCAGTCAGTTATGCTATCCCCGATACCATGGGCTTTTAATTTAAGTAGTAATCTTTGATGTGGTACTTTGTCAAAAGCTTTCTGAAAATCTAAGTAGATAATATCTACTGGTGATCCCACGTCTATCCACTTAGTGATTTCTTCCAAAAAACATAACATATTTGTTAAGCATGACCTCGCTTTAAGGAATCCATGTTGAGATGAATTTAATAAGTTATGCTTAACGAGGAAGTCCACCATATGGTCATTAATTAACCTTTCTAATAATTTACAAATCACTGACGTTAAACTCACTGGTCTGTAATTCTCTGACTTATTTCTCGAACCCTTTTTAAATAATGGTATGATGTTTGCTTCGTTCCATTCAAACGGAACAACTCCCTCTTTTAATGACAAGTTGAATACTCTTGCAAGTGGTATACTGATTTGTTCTATGGGGCCATGACCGTGTGGTGTGTCCCTGGTGGTAAACCTATGTGTCATGTAATCGGGGCCATGACCGTGTGGTGTGTCCCTGGTGGTAAACCTCTGTGTCATGTAATCGGGGCCATGATCGTGTGGTGTGTCCCTGGTGGTAAACCTATGTGTCATGTAATCGGGGCCATGACCGTGTGGTGTGTCCCTGGTGGTAAACCTCTGTGTCATGTAATCGGGGCCATGACCGTGTGGTGTGTCCCTGGTGGTAAACCTATGTGTCATGTAATCGGGGCCATGATCGTGTGGTGTGTCCCTAGATGTAAACTTCTGTGTCATGTACTTGGGGCCATGACAGTGTGGTGTGTCCATGTTGGTAAACATATGTGTCATGTACTCGGGGTCATGACCTTGTGGTATGTCTTTGGTGGTAAACCTCTGTGTCATGTAATCGGGGACATTGACCGTGTGGTGTGTCCCTAGAGGTAAACCTCTGTGTCATGTACGTGGGGCAATGACAATGTGGTGTGCCCCTGTTGGTAAACATATGTGTCATGTACTCGGGGCCATGACGGTGTGGTGTGTCCCTTGTGGTAAATATCTATGTCATGTACTCGGAGCCATGACAGTGTGGTGTGTCCCTGTTAGTAAACGTATGTGTCATGTACTCGGGGCCATGACGGTGTGGTGTGTCCTTGGTGGTAAACTTCTGTGTCATGTAATCGGGGACATTGACCGTGTGGTGTGTCCCTAGAGGTAAACCTCTGTGTCATGTACTTGGGGCAATGGCAGTGTGGTGTGCCATTGTTGGTAAACATATGTGTCATGTACTCGAGGCTATAACGGTGTGGTGTGTCCGTGGTGGTAAACCTCTGTGTCATGTAATCGGGGACATTGACTGTGTGGTGTGACCCTAGAGGTAAACCTCTGTGTCATGTACTTGGGGCAATGACAGTGTGGTGTGCCATTGTTGGTAAACATATGTGTCATGTATTCGAGGCTATGACGGTGTGGTTTGTCCCTGGTGGTAAACATCTATGTCATGTACTCGGAGCCATGACCGTGTGGTGTGTCCTGGTGGCAAACATCTGTGTCATGTACTTGGGGCCATGACCGTGTGGTAAACATATGTGTCATGTACGCGGGGCCATGACCGTGCGGTGTGTCCCTGGTGGTAAACATATGTATCATGTACTCGGAGCCATGACCGTGTGGTGTGTTCCTAGTGGCAAACATCTGTGTCATGCACTCGGGGGCCATACCCGTGTGGTGTGTTCCTAGTGGCAAACATCTGTGTCATGTACACGTGGCCATGACCGTATGGTGTCTGCACAGTCATGTCCCCCCAGTTCACGACACATAAGTTTGCTACCAGGGGCACATGGCACGGTCATAGCCCCGAATACATGACACAGAGGTTTACCACCAAGGACAAATCACACGGTCATGGCCCCGTGGAAATTCCCCAGTGGCAAGTGACTGACAATGCGAATGAGGCGTGGTAATAATTCCTCGCTGTCTCTCTTTAACCAGCTATGTTGGTGTAATGTCGAGAGCACAGCTTGTTGTCTTTGATTTCGTGACCAACTTGCGCACATCATCCACGGTGACCGGTGCGACTGTATCCAAATTATTACCAACGCCCTCACGCCTTAATAAATCACACACAACATTGAATAATGTGCTTGTTTTCGCTGGAAGGTAAGCTAGAAACACTTATAGTATAATAAACTTCCCTTAACCCCATCTGATTGGTTGACCGACTAACATTATTTCTTTCCAAAATTCCCAGGGTGTATTTTAATCAGGGCGCGCATCACGGCAGATGTAGAGCCGTGATTGATGCATCGCCACCATTTTGACCGATGTCTGTAAACAACCTTCACCTATGTCAGGAATACAAGTTCAAGGATAACGTGAATGGAACACGTGTTACAACTGGTAATGTAATAGTCAATAGTATGTAAAGTAATCAACCAGTAATGTAAGAATCAACCGATAACCATCATATTGTGTGTGTGTGCGTGTTTACACAACATCACGCATTGGGGAGATGGTGGACACACTGTGGCTAGATATACTACAAAGCCCCAACGGCCTAACTAAGGGAAAGGCTACACAAGAATACGATATATATATATATATATATATATATATATATATATATATATATATATATATATATACATATACATATATATATATATATATATATATATATATATATATATATATATATATATATATATATATATATATATATATATATATATATATATATATATATATATATATATATATATATATATATATATATAAATTATACAGGGAAAAGTCCACCATCTGTCCTGTGCTTGATGTTGTCATTTCATCCCTGGTAGTTCTCCTTCTATGCTGTAATATATATAGTTGTCATAAACTCTTCTATTAATGTTAAATGTAACCGGCAGAAATTTATCTGGGACTATGATTAAATCCTCGCGACGCGTAGCCAACAGTTAATAAATCACACACAACACTGAATGATGTGCTTGTCTTCGGCGGTAAGCGGCAAACACTTAAACATTTAAAATATAATAAACTGGAGTCCGACCAGTGCAAATAGTGTCCTCGGGTCACCCTTAGCTTCTGTGATCGGGTTAGTAAGATACCAATTAGTGCCCTGATATATTTATTCCTAGCTCGATGGGATGCCAATAAAGTGTTAATAAATCACACACAGCATGGAATAACGTTTTTGTTTTCACTGGGAGGTAAGCGGCAAACTTTCCTTAACTTCATCTGATTGGTTGACCGACTCACACAATTTCTTGCCAAAATTCCCAGGGTCTATTATAATTAAGACGTGCGTCACGGCAGATGTGGAGGCGTGATTGATACATTCACCACCATTTTGCACGACGTCTGTAAGCAAACCTTCACCTTCAGGAAAATAAGTTCAAAATATGGAACACCTACGACCAGTAATGTAATAATCAAACGTTTATGTAATAATCAAACGTTTATGTAATAATCAACCGGTTACGTAATAATCAAACGTTTATGTAATAATCAATCGGTAATGCAATAATGATGATGAAGATGATGATGAGGGAGATGAAGATTATTACGATTATGGTGGGGATGAATGCTATGTGAGGATGCTGATGAGGATGCTGACGAGGAGGGGGGGAGGAGGAGAAGGAGGACTGTGACGAGGAGAAGGAGGACTGTGACAAGATGACGAGGATGAGGATGATAATGAGGATTACTATTATTATTATGATTATGAAAAGTTGATGAGGATTAGTATAAGGAGAGTTGGGATGATGAGAATGACGATGATAATAACGATGAGGAGGATGATTATGACAAGATGGTGAGCTTGATGAGGATGATGATTATTGTGATGATGAAAATGCTGATGAAGCCGACAAAGACGACGAGGACGATGAGGACGATGACGACATCATCATCATTCTCACCATCCTCATCTTCTTGTCGAAATCATTATTACCTCTCCGTTATCTATCATTATCATCTCCATCATTCTCATCCTTCTCCTCCTCACCATTATCATATCTCTAGCCACATCCAGTTCACTATTTGTCCAATGCTTGATGGTGTCGATCCATCCTATTTGTCCAATGCTTGATGGTGTCGATCCATCCTATTTGTCCAATGCTTGATGGTGTCGATCCATCCTATTTGTCCAATGCTTGATGGTGTCGATCCATCCTATTTGTCCAATGCTTGATGGTGTCGATCCATCCTATTTGTCCAATGCTTGATGGTGTCGATCCATCCTATTTGTCCAATGCTTGATGGTGTCGATCCATCCTATTTGTCCAATGCTTGATGGTGTCGATCCATCCTATTTGTCCAATGCTTGATGGTGTCGATCCATCCTATTTGTCCAATGCTTGATGGTGTCGATCCATCCTATTTTTTCCTCATAGTTCTTCTTCTGTTTTGCCAAGTACCACACTTTCTGATCTTCTTTTCCAATGGAACTTAGTCAGCTCTTTGTTTACATATGCATTTTAATATTGTTAGTTTAATACCTAAAACTTGAATGTGACGCAGTTGGCACACACGTGCATCTATCTTGTCCACAATTTTCCGTTGGGAAATACCATGATGTGTCACTCAGTTGTGACAGACGAGTTTTTGTGACGCACGAACTTAGTGACAAATTAGCCTTGCCTGTTATAAATAACCACTGCGGTGTGCTACAAAGTCAGTTGTCGAGACTGCTTCGAGTCGACGTCGGCCTATCGTGAGACTTTCAAGTTACCAGAACACAGACTGTAACGTGAGTATGAGCAAACTTACCGAGTTTGGGTTATTGTTATCACCGCAGATATACAATTATCAAGCCAAGTGCGGTAGCTATTACAATGTGAAAAGCGGTGGAGCACATTATGAGAAATTTACTTAAAGCGGAACAAAAGTCATGGTTTTGGAACTATGCTCTTTAAAAAAAGATAATAAAAATAAAAACTCACTATGTGCAACTAAAATTCAGAATATCACGCGAATGGTTCACTCAGAATATATTCTAAAATTGGGAGATTCCGGTAATTTCTCCGGTTGACTGAGGGCTGACACATTAACAAGCGCGACCGATGAGCACATGCGCAGTTGTATGAAATCTGGCAACGTAGACTCCTTCTGACGTACCAAGTGAGGTTGGCATTCACAGAACCAACGCCAAGTCTCATGAGGTCAGGCCTCAGTTAGACTTCCTGGCGTGTTACCAATGTAGTGCATAGTAAGTTTGAATATAACAAGTTAACAAATTCATATGATCTGACATAACCGCATTGAGTAGAGACATGTATAATTTTGACTAAACTTGAGCAGCAAGTAAATAAGATGTTGACAGTGGCAGGTAAAAAGTTTCAGAATTTTTGATGGTCACGTTTTCATGTAACCGTGCAAAACATTAACGTGGCCCCCAGTGGGGAAATCACCTGTAGGCTGAACCCTCAAACAAACATGTTATTATGTCAGAAAGAGGACTAGTTCAGTAAACAAAGGCCAAAATATATTACATTAGTCGAGTTTGGGCGTAAACAACATAGCCATATCTTATTGGCAAATATAGGAATAGATATACGTAGAGTTATCTAACACTACGTCGCGGCCCATGAAGCTAAGATATTGTTTGTTCAATATGGTTTTCCTAGTAAACCACTGGCCTGATATTAAAAATTGTATTTGGAAATGGTTACGTTTTAATAACCATTATTTGTGTATAGACCCAAAACCATTTTTAGTGAGTAAGTAAGTGAGTGAGTGAGTGAGTGAGTGAGTGAGTGAGTGAGTGAGTGAGTGAGTGAGTGAGTGGGTGAGTGGGTGAGTGATTGAGTGGGTGAGTGAGTGATTGCGTGCGTGCGTGCGTGCGTGCGTACGTGTGTGCGTGCGTGCACAGTGGTTGTGATGTTGAAAGCATTTATCAAAACCAGGTGTCCTGTCGACAGAACGTCGCGGCAATGAATCGCCTCCAGACGACCCTAGCGCTGTGTCTGCTCGGCCTGTTGGCGGCGTCGCTCGCCGACGAGACGGCCCAGACGGAGCAGGTCGACGCCGGACTGGAGCGTGAGGCGAGGGAGGTGAGCGATGACGTCAACACCGACGTTGACCGCTACGAGGACGTGATGACACGGAATAAGAGACACAGTAAGCAACATTACGCTCGTACTAGGGATTTTTAACTAAATCTGCATGTATGCGTTTCTCAAAGTTGACCTTACAAAGACCCTCTAAGCATGCCTAGCATATAATACAAAGGGCGTATTTTTTGCGAAACGAAAGCAACTTTTAAAAACTATTTGCTTAAATCCAGTTGATGACGTAGCCTTATGTCATGCACATGCGCAGGCACATACACACGCGTGCACGCACGCACGGGCGTACGCATCCATCTAAACATGTAGTATCTATATCACTGGTCGCTTAATTAAGGTATTCTATTTTATTTTAGTTCGAGATTTGCTTTGCGGATTGTGCCACTGGGGTAAATTCGTCCAACCACCGTGTCACCGTTTTAAGCGAATCTCATATAGGACAAAGCGTAGGTGCGGTTGGTGGCGTCGTCGACACTGGTGTACCGTGTAAGTATAAGTTTTGGTATTCGTTTCAATATTGTCTCTCTGGAAGTTAAATCGTTCTTGTTAGTGATATTAAGGCCCGTTCACACGAGCGGTTAGTTGCCTAATTGGTCGGACGACACCCTGTCGCATGACAAAGCTCAGTTAAATTAAGTACCGTTCACACGAGAGATAAGTTGTCCGATTGCTCGGGCGACACTGTGTCTAATCGCTCGTGTGAATGGGTCTTTACATATTCATTGACATGACATCGTGTCTAGTGCGACCGATTAGCGCCAATCACTTGAGTTCTGAATAAAAGACACGATGGTTACGTCTGCTCATTCGGTTGCGGCGGTCACTGATTGACCACTTACTTCAAACTGCCGCCCGACATACGCCTGACCCAGCCGCAATCCCAGCGACACATTTGTAGTTACAAATTGTCCACGCTAATCGGTTCACACGAGCGATTAATTGTCCGATTGGTCGGGCGACACTGTGTCGCTTGACTTTACATTTGGTACGGTTTTCAACCGTACGTTCTTTTTAGAAAGACACCACACACCTATTATGTACACATCAATTGTTATATACATGTAGAATACAGATTTGTATAACCATTAATACATGAAATGTTCGTGTTGTTGTACGTTTAATATGTGTAATGATGCTTGAAGACCCTGACGGTATATTGATACACTCATATGTTGGAGTCATGAGGCAATAAAAGACACACGCTTCTGCCTATGTGCCTACCCTCACACTGCTGCCCAAAGGGGTTCCTGGTGTCCCCGACACGACTGTTGTTTGGAGAGTGCAGTGTATGTCTACGTCCTCCTCTAATTCAGCATCATCCATGTACGCTCACTCATTGCAGACTTTTCACGAGTCCGCATTCCTTTTCCGTTGAAATTCAGTTGAAATATGCCCCAACATTGTCAACCAATGCCATCAGTCTGACATCGACAGCTAGACGAGCAAAAAACTGTTTTAACAATGAACGTAATGATCGCCAAGACACCCCACCCTCATGTAAAGCTCCGCAGCGCTTACCCGGACACCCCACCCCTGAGCGTGACGTACTTTATGGATGGCCCCGTATTGCACAAACGTGATTACTAAGATAGAACCTTGACAACTTTGTAGTATGTGACAATTGCCATGACTATTTCAGTATATATGGGATTGAGTCGAATGTTCCTGAATCGTCTATGTGCGACGAATGAAGTACGTTGAGGCGACTTATTCCCCTGTACTTTTGTAGGACCCGGCATCGTATCGTTTTCCAGAAGTACTGTTGTAGCCGAGCTATACTGATGTGGATACCACTTACAGTCCCGCGACTTCATGTGTGCGTCGATCGTAAGTATTTTCTTACGTCCAAATAATAAACTGTTTTTTGTGTAATTCGTGTACTTTTAATTCTGAACAATAGCAGAAAACACGCATAGCGTTGCTAACAATTGAATGTAACTACAAACTCCTGTTGTTCTGGGTTATGTAATATATGTCAAACGTCCACACATGTTCCTCCGTAATATCCTCACCACCAGGGGATTTTTTTTATGTACGTACCATCCACATGGGCCCCCGGGAATGCCTACACAATTTCAGCGCCATACACGCGAAACTGACGAAGCTACGAGGGAACAGACATATATCAATTTGTGATATTCCTGCAGGTTTTATATTTGGATAGTGAATCAATTTCGTGTTTTGCTAATTCTGCTGCTGACACAGCTGTTATTGTGCCAAATATTTCAAAAGTTGCACGGGACACCCTAACATTCGTTGTGCCTTTCTTGGTAATGGGGTAAAATAGACTTCAAAAAACCTTTACACTTCAAGGTTTCATTTATTTGATTTCAGGGTAGACACATACTTTTAATCATAACTTAACAACGCAACGCTTCCTTTCTATCGCCAAGTTAAAGAGGTAACTAGATGTGTGCAGGTATTGCACCGATGAAGTATTAATAATTGATATAGTTGTTAAGTACTGTACTTTTGACATGTTCTTTGCAGGTCACATGTCCTGCGGTGGGTTCGCCAAGAATGTGCCATCCGAACGTGTTTGTAAAATATATGTAAAGTAAGTAGTGATTGTAAGTAAATATGTTCTTGTATTGATAACTGTATTGTTACTGTGAATGGGCTACACTTCATTGTTTTCGTTTGAAATAGAGAACCTTAACAAAATGTTAATCTAGAAATACGAGCAGGCCCTAACTGTGAAACGTTGGCGAGCAACATGGGAAATGTCGTCAGATCCTGCAATTTTGCTTTTGAAAAAGCCAATACAATTTAATCCTCCATGGGTGTCGTAATGCGCATGCTAATATCCCTATTTAACAAATATATTATGTATGACGTAATTACAGGTGCGCCGTCTGTGAACGCCCGTGTCATGTTATATCTCTCGAGCAACGATTTAAAAATACTTCATAACAAAATAAGAATGTGTCGCCACTAGCCAACTGCGAACTCCTTACTGGGTCATTACTAAAGTCTAACATCTAGCACAATGATTTCGACCTCCTGTTCTATATATCATCATTCAGTGGCCGTCACCTACTTGTTCATTAATGTGATTTCTTTCTGTGTGAAGGATATTCAAGAAAACCATCACGTTTTGCTCTCCTCGCTACGAGCGGAGAGGTGATGTCTGCTACCGCCGTTAACAATGTATGTGTTCTTTAATATTTGTCAGTTTTAATAAAAGCCAAGTAGCATATAGTAGTACAATTAAACATATACTTCACAAATGTAACTAATCCATGTAAATATTAATAGCACTTGTGACGTGTAACTCGACTAGTGCTACATTGTCATTTACTATACAGTATGTTCTCGTTGAAAGTTGTAATGATGCCTTTCGATTATATTGAGACCAGAGGCTAGTAGTACCTTCCCTGCTAAATGCTCCTATTTGTGGGCAGTACATTTAAATACTTTTGGAGGCAACAGTTGGGAAGATATTATATAACGAGCAAGGCCACCCCATGAGGTTCATACTAAATTTACAATTGTTAATTTTCATCCTACTAGTTTTGGTAAATGGTATTTCGGTTATATGTGAAGACACAACTTCCTTTATTGTACATTGTACAATAGTTCATATTTTCAACCAGTTGCACGTGCTTTATTTTAAAATTAAGAGGGCATACAGGCACTTCAATGGTCGGAAATAAGACCAACCAGTTAAAAATCTTCTTCATTTCGAGGTGGTCTTCATTTTGAGTTGTCTGTCATTATTAGCATGTCTATTTAGGGACTGGGCCACATTTCTGTGGTGTTCTCAATAGCGGGGTGGTAAGCAGGGTAGCACTGTGTACCGAGTTGTAATACAGCTGCCTGATTCTTACAGGGTAGGAAGTGATCAAGACTGCAGATGCGATGAACATCACTTGGAAGGTGTGACCACCATTTCGAAGCAGTCGATACCATTTGTATGCCGACCGTTGTTTCTTGGAAATAAAATGGTGCTACGCACTGATATTTGTCCAGATGTCATTCGTGATGATTTTGTTTTACCATATGACGTAATTTCCAATTGCTCCGTCAGACAAACCAAATAACGAATGCAAAACCAATAGCATTTGTTTGTCTGAAATCAGGGGACCATGTCACTAAAAATATTAGCTTTGTGAAAAGCAACTGACGCTGAACTTCTTCTCTCCCTTAATTCCACGCGTTTTTACGGCGGTAGTGGGCTAAAGGGCGGTGATTCACTCATACCATACTACTATAAAATACTCTATGATCATAATTACCACGTTCGTTTTCGCCATGTACGGCTAAAACCCGCCGCACACAACACGACGCGACACAACGCAACAAGACGTCGTGGAAGAATCTTGAATCATCTTTAACAATCTTGTTTTGTCGTGAGCTGCCGCACATATCACGACGATTCGTCGTGGACCCTTCGTCAACCCGTCGTCAAAATCACACGACCCGAACGGTTTTCCCTCAAACTCATCCAAATTTTAAGGAAACAGTGAGCCACCAGTTTAATCATGTTGCATGTTTTCAGTAGTAGCAGAAAAACGTGTCAAGGCAGTAATACCTAAACATGTCCTTCGTCAACTGTCGCGTTTCTTACGTTGCATTTTATGTTTACTCATTGTTAAATTAATATAGTAGTCCAGTGATTTTGTTATATGATATATATAATTATAGAACGATTTGTTGATACCACATATACAATATGGGTAACTATTGCCAAAAAAAAAACATTATACAACACCAACACTTTGACGTTGGTGTTCCTATTGGAATAACATTTTGGCGAACATTCAAATAGACAGGGGTGCTCACGCCCTAGGTCAATTAATTGGGTTTCCTTTCCCTGTGACCACGTGTCTACCCTCTTTATTCTTAGCGCTGTATTTTGTATGGCTGCAAGTAACATGACTGAACGCATGTGTATGATTGGCTAATAGTCGCCGCACACTACAACACGATGTAAGACGATGTAAGACTGTCAAAGACGAATCGCCGTAGATACTGAAGATGTTCGATCTGTTCGACGATCTACCACGCGATGAAAACGACCCGTCTTAAAGTCCTGTAAATTATACGACGATTCGTCGACGACGATTGCGTTACGTCGCCGTCGTGTCATGTAGAGTGTAGCGGGATTAAGATAAATCGTTGCTGTCGTCTACAGGCACACGTCGCTGCCTCGACTTCCAGCTACATTGCTGCAAAGCTCTGGCCCCGCCGTACCGACTGCCAACGGTCATCACCGCCGTGTGTAGAAAGGAGGGTAACGTGGGCCCCTCGGCCAAAGTTGGCCCCACTACCTCTGCGATCCTGATATGCACTGCAGTCAAACTAACGGTAGTACTGTATAAAGACTAACAAGGGGACAAGATCCAACGCCGTACATGCCAGATAGGCGCCATTCCAAAACAGTGAGTCAATTTGTGTTTTCGGCACTTTTCTTTAGAAAATTGGCGTGTTTTCCAAACTACGTATTTTCGAAAATGGCCCTGGTGTGTAGCCATAAAAGGGAAGTATATAGAGAAGTTATATATTTAGTGGAATGTGCATGTTCATTTTGATGTCAATGCACGCGTTACAGCCAAAATAGCATCCGGCGAAAATCGGGTAATATCGCGAAAAAGTGTACAATTACAATTAGTT
This sequence comes from Lamellibrachia columna, assembly GCA_963662155.1. Taxonomy (NCBI): domain Eukaryota; kingdom Metazoa; phylum Annelida; class Polychaeta; order Sabellida; family Siboglinidae; genus Lamellibrachia; species Lamellibrachia columna. The sequence continues at coordinate 43,669,421 of OY759269.1, read as the reverse complement.
TTGTTCCTTGCAATAACGTCTCCTGTATCAACAGTCGTTTGGCAAAACTTATTAATTTGACTAGCCCTTGTGCTTACCTACCTAAGGCATTATAGTATTTCATATCAGGAAAGAAAATGTTGTGAGATATTTACAATGAGATGGCTAAAAGGGCAAAAACTGCTCTTCTCGCCCTTAATAGTTGTTGCAGCTCTTGTGCAAAAAAGATAACAAATTGTAAAACGTTGTTTTTAAATTTCGACATGTTAACACAACTTTGGGTTAAGTATGAAAGACTGATTGATGTTAAGTTTTTCACTGCGGTGGTTCAAATAGTTGCATGAATTTGAATCATCTCCGTTACGTATTTGTACCGCGTATGAAGAAAACAAAACATAATTTAAATAACCATAATAATTTACCTTATTAAATGAGATTTATCATTGCTTTCATCAAAAACAAACGCTGTTTTCATAAGTACAGCCACTACTTCTGTAGGATTAATCACAATTGACTGTTTAAGTAAAAATCAGTAATGCTGTTAATGCTTACTTTTAAGATTTTTTCCCAAAGGAAGATTCTATTTGTTTTGTTTGATTATTGTATAATTTATTCGCGTCACTTTGGTGAGACACTACAGGTTAATTTGAACAAATGTTAGCAAGTTTAGAATCAATGCAATTCATTACTGAACAAAGCCATCATTATAATTATTGCAGAACCATCTTCAATATACACTGTTATATAACTGGCAGACATTTTTTATGAAAGTTGTTTTGGCTTTTTGACTCCAAAACAAAATGCTTACTTTTTTACAACAAATACTTATGTAACCGTTTTGAGTTGTCCGCGTACTGCTGAATTGGTGGGAAGAAAGCTGTATGGATTGCAATATCACAAGCAAGAACGATTTCTCTACCATTGAGGCAAAATTAAAAGAAAGACCAACACGTATACTTATACGATACACGTGTGTCGACGACGTCATCAACCGAATCTACGACGTGTCATATACTGTACTTGACTTTCTTAAAACGTTGACACGCTGGTTGGGCGGGATGCCTAGTCCAGTGAACTAAGTAACATATAAGTAGGCCTACATCAATGAAGCTATCTGTGGTGTAGATAGGCTTACACGAATTAGCGTGCGTTCATCTGTACGTGTGCGTACAAACAATCCATGTATAACGAGCATAGGCCTACTCATCGCGACAGCACTACAAAGGTCACTACGCACTGTACGGACTTATCTTGGCAAATTGCTTGACAAGAATTGTCGTATGTAATCGAGAGGACACTGCAAGGACTTCTAACATGACCAGTCGAGGAATGCTGCATTTTCTCTTATAATATCACATAAAGCAGCGTGTCATGTACTATCGAATGCTTTTGTCAAGTCAATAAATACATGGTGGATTTTGTTATGCCAGGCCCTTAGGGTGGGGGTGCGCTGTTTGGTTGCTACCCCCCACCCCCGCTAAAACAAAACAATTATGTTTCGTGAGAAAAAAAATGGGGGGTCGCTAATGCGGAAGAGCCCCGCTTCGTCAGACAATGCTTACGAGTCCGCTGAAATTAAAGAATCATACACAATTTTGTATCACCACTGAGACTGAAGAGTTCTGCTTCTTCAGAAACATTATTTTGGGGGCAGCTGATAGTGAACAGTTCCGCTTCATCAGACAATTTGGGGGACGGGACGCTGAGACTGAAGAATTCTGCTTTGTTAGGCAAATGCTTTTTGGGTCGCTGTGATTAAAGAGTTGCGCTTCGTCAAACACTTTTTAGTTCCGCTTCGTCAGACATATTTGGGGCCTTTGAGACTGAAACGTCACACTTTGTTGGACAATTTTTGCGTAGGGTGGCCGCTGAAATTGAAAAGTTCCGCTTCGTCAGACAGTACGTACTCTCAACATCTGTCCCTGCAAAAATCGCCGTTGAGAGCGGCTCCCCGGTGCTGGACCGTTGAGAGCGGTGGCCATATCTTAGAAAGCGACTATCCGGTGGTCACACCGTTGGGAGCGGCTCCCCGGTGGCTATACCGTATAGAGCGGCTTCTGGTGGCCCTACCGCAAAGATCGGCTCCCCATTGGCCAATAACTTTGTTATTTACTACATAGTACTTTCTCGTAGAACGTTTTAATAATAGTTGCCTTTCGATTATTTTGACAGCAGAGGCTGGTAGTGCATTCCCAGCTAGATGCTCCTGTTTGTGGGAAGTACATTTAGACAGTTTTGTCGGCAACAGTTGGGAAGATACTATATAACGGCCAATCGTGCAACCCCATGCGGATCATACTGAATTTACAATTGTTAATTTTCAATCTACTATTTTTGGTAAATGGTACTTCGGTTACATGTGAAGTTACAACTTCGTTTATTGTACATTGAAACATATATTCATATTTTCAACCGGTTGCATGTGTTTTAAGATTTAAGATTAAGAGGGCATAGAGACACCGTAATGGTCGAAAATAAGACCAACCATGTGACCAATCAAAAATCGTCTTCATTTCGAGCTGTTCTTCATTTTGAGTTGTCCGTCATTATTAACATTATTATTTAGGGACTGGGCCACATTTCTGGGGTGATCTCAATAGCGGGGTGGTAAGCAGTGTAGTACTGCGTACCGAACTGTGATACAGCTACCTGATTATTACAGGATAGGAAGAGGTCGCGACTGCAGATGCGATGAACATCACTTGGAAGGTGTGACCACTATTTCGAAGCAGCCGACACCATTCGCATACCGACCGTTGTTTCTTGGATATAAAATGGTGATACGCACTGATAGTTGTTGTCCAAATCATAATTATGTCATTCATGGTGATTTTGTTTTACCATATGACGTAATTTCCAGTAGCTCCTATGTCAGACAAAGCAAATAACGAATGAGAATATCTGGTTACCATTGTTACGGTCATGTAAATTGTTTATTATGTCGTAAATGACCTTCTTTTCTCGTTGACATATGGAAAATGGTTAATAAAAGTCTAAGAATGAATGATTGCAGCTGTAAGATATATTCATACTCCTACAGCCGCAGCCTACATACCGCCAAGGCGATCTCTGGTGTGCTATCCTACATCTTCCAGCAATCGCACGGTGAAGGCACCGTTCCATCTGATTGGTCAACCGCACGTATATCGGCGATTTACAAGAAAGGTGATAAGTCCTAATGACAGACCGGTTTCCCTAACATGCATTACATGCAAAATAATGAACTATATTGTGTGCAGCCAGATCGGTCGGCACCTTGATTACAACAACATCCTAAACCCTACTCAACATGGCTTCCGAAAGGGTATTTCTTGTGAGACACCACTCGTTAGTACTATACATGAATTGGCGTATTCTATTAACCGAAAGAACCAGACATATGTCATTTTTCTTTACTTCAGTAAGTCCTTCGATAAAGTGTCTCACACAAAACTTCTCCACAAAATCCTTTTCTACGGAATCAACGGAAAGACTAATGCCTGGAGCAGCGCGATTTTCGGTTCTAGCATTCAAAAAGTTGTAGTCAATGGGCAGTCATCGCTGTCAGTCGACGTCCTCTCTGGAGTTCCAAAAGGAACAGTGTTGGGGCCAGTGTTGTTTTTGTTGCATATTAACGACATCAACAAAGGAGTGAATTCACAAATGCGCCTATTCGCTGATGACAGTATCGTTTGCCGTGAAATTCAAACCTCGGCTGACCACTTGGCGCTTGAATCTGACCTGAACAAACTCCACCGCTGGACAAAGACGTGGCAGATGGATTTTAATGTGTTAAAGTGCGCGGTCCTGTCAGCTACGACCAAGAGGAAGCCATCAACATATGATTACTATATGGATGATCAACAGATCCCACGAACTGCAAATCATCAATACGATAGCCGCAGTGTGCTAACCTCATGTGGGATTCATTGCATACTAGATGTTGCATCAGATATGTCACTCTGTTTTATAAGATTCACCATGGGCAAGTTCGCATCAATTTGCCTACCATCATTGCCACAGCAGATGTTCGCACTGTATAAACTGCGAATGCGACGAGCCTCCTGCATCACCTACCAGCACTCATTCTATGTTCGCTTTATCCCAATGTGGAATTCCCTCACCCAGGAAGCAGCCACGGCACCAACGGCAGATGCATTTCAGAAAGCCGCCCTCGAAGTTATTAAGTCATCGAAGACATTCATTTTAACCCCGAACTGCACACATTTATTGTACATACAAACGTTTTAGATCACCCCACCTTAGGAGATGACGTTACAAACTGCAGGATAATAAATTATTACTTTTTATTAGTATAGACTTGAAGACTTGAAGACAGTGACATATAGAGGTAGGTAATACAAGTCAGACATTAATTTTAATTTGTTGTTGCTAGAGTGTATGTTTATAGCAGGCAGCCACTGAGACCTTCATATTTTCAATACGTATGCATTACATTCCTTCCTTAATTGTACATCCAGCCGGATAATCTCATTCCTCCTGATTCTTTATATTGGCACATGTGTTGCACCAATTTACCAATGTCCTGGAAAGCCTTGTCATGCAAGTTATTAAGTTTACATGTTTTGTATTACAGATGACTGTGCAAATATAGTTTTCAATATTTCCTGTTCCTCTTTCAGGTGACCGTATTTGGGCACGGGTCAGGAGCTACGTAGATCCTCGCTCTGACTGGCTTACTGACTGGCTTAGTCAGGAAATGATAACATTGAATTCCTCAAGTAAGCTATTTGTGATATCGACTTTGCAGATGAACATGGAAGCCTGTCATTAACCTTACATCATTTCAGTCGTTATTTTAATTAAAGGTATCTCCTCCATTGGATTTATTCGCTCATCTCATTTCAAATCCATTTTTGCGAGAGAAAAAATTAGACCTACCTAGTATCTACTGCAACGTTTGCATGTAGTGTTTGTGTGAAATCATCATACAAACTATTAAAGCATTTAATGTTTGATCAAACATCAATTGAAGTAAAAATGGAAACACTTAACACTCACGAATTTCACCCTTGGTGAAATTTCGCAGTTTTGTCATGTGATCAGCGAGAGGACGGTAGTTATGTCCATGGTCGGCCTTGACCCCGCAGTGTTTACTGTTTTGATAATCCACTATTTTGAAGTAAAGAAGTAAATTCATTTGATAATCTGAAAATATTTTTTATTAAATCGACCGCAGATATTACTTAAACCATTCACACACTACATATATGGACATCAATGCACCGGTTTCACGATACGCTAAATTAAATGTTGAGGCCATTGTTCTAAGCACAATGCTACAATTTCTGACCACTCTTAAATAAAATAAATAAATAATATTCCATTGAATGTTTAGTTTAGTGTGCAGAAATGCTCTCTGTTGTGGTAGTAGCCTGCTGTTACACGTGCTTTGTTTATGTGTACGTGCATAAGGATACCTTAATGATAATTTAATATTCTTTGTATAGAGTTTGCATGAAAGCAATTTTATACAGTTTATTCCCAAGAGGTTGTACTCCAAATAAAGCACGTATTATTGAAAATATGTTTCTTATTCATTATTTCGCTGTATAGAACTGAGGTCTTTACACCGTTTAGCTAATCCCTTTTGACATGTTGGGCGATTCCTATTTTAAATTATAATAGGGAGCGGTACGACAATTGGTGGAGAATCCGTTGATTTTATTTTCCAAAGTGTATTTGAAATTAGAAGTAGCACGTGGTCAAAATTAAGAAGTTGTATTGAGAAAAGCGTTATAGGAACCGAGGGAAACACTAGACGTACTTACTTACTCTGTGGCCTCCTATGTTAACAAAGAAACCAAGACGGACGGGCCTGCCAAAGACACGCGGGCAAACAGGACACGAAATGTCCGACCGTTGGTGACGACAGAAAGACGTCTTGCCGAATACGAGATGGTAAATTCAGAGCCCAACGCGGCGATGTCGATAAGCGAGAACACCGGTGAAAACGAAGGGCAGGTGACGCACGTTGTTGACGAAGCTATGGTCGCAGCGATCGAAGGCATCGTTAACAAGCTGCAACACGTTGCCGTTGGTGTTGGATCGGCGCATCAGAATTATGCCGTGAATAAGTTCGACGGAATTACCGAAGATGCCGATTTGTGGCTGCAAAAATTCGAGCGGTATGCCCGCCTGCAAAATCTAATCGTTGATCACTAGAATTACGCTTTCGCTTTCCACGTCACGGGGGTAGCTGAAACTTCCACTGCCAGAGAGCACACAAATGAACTGAGCCGTGTTGAAAGCAGCATGCCGTGAACTCTTCGCCCGATCGCAACACGGGAGAAGGCGACAAGAACGAGACCTCTACACGCTCAGACGACAACCAGCACAAAACGTCGCCAGTTTCACGGCCGACGTGATGAAAGCTGCTTGGAAATGTCACAGGCCCAAATCATGCGAGTAGTGCTTGGGGGTTTGAAACCGACGGCGACGCCATTTGTGGAACAGTCGTAATCTGCAACGGTGGATAAATTGCTACGCTACCCGGCTGCACTAAATGGGATGTCAGAGCCGACGACAACGACTGAGCAGAATACCTCGTTGGTTGAGCAAGAAACGGTTAGTAGAGCGGATGAATGGCGTGATGGCATATGTGACACACAACGGCGGGCCGACGGGGCAGGAGAGCGGCCGGGCGGAACGGGACCTGTCACACGCCGAGATCCGAGTCGACGATTACGGGCCGGGACGCTATTGGCGCAATGCACATCAAAGCACATCAATACAGCCCTGCAGAGCGCGGCTACATCTATCGGGAGAACAGACCTGCTGCGCGAAGAAACCAAGGACAACAACCCCGTGGCTACCGGAACGACCGATGTCCGCAGTGTGGTAGGTGGTGTGCTGGGGACAAAAATTGTGAAAGTTTTGGGTGCCAACAAGTAGGTCACTTTGTAGTACAATGTCGACATACCAGGAGATGAAGGTACACGCCTGTTAGAGCTTCTCGCCATAGGGCGAAGAGATTCAACAGACACTGTAGGGAGGGATAAACCCAGTTCAGGAAAGCTAGTGTGCAGAAAACAACTTTGAAATTGAGAGAAGAGAGGTTTTGGGAAAGCATGCTAAATGTTACAGTGACAAATAAAAACTGCCAAGCATTCGTGGACAGCGGCGCGCATAGTTCGATTATTTAAGATAATCTTTTGTCAAAGATTCCCAAGAAATGTGTGAAACACGCGAAAAAAAAATTGTGTGCAGGTGTTGTGGGAATGGCTCACAATGTAACTGCTAGAGTATTTCTTTCTGCCAATGTAGGAGGTCATGGTTTCGAACAGAATGCCCATGTTTTAGACGGCCATCACTGAATAATTCTAGGGATGGATTTTTAAACACATCAACAAGTTGTTATAAACTTTAAAACCAGTACTAATACACTGGCAGGCAAATTGATTTGAATTCCAAAACACCCGATAAGATCGCGTTTGACCAGAACAGTGAGTTGTGTTCCCAGTGCAGCTTAGAAGGTCACATGACAATGATTGTTTGGGCACAAAATATGTGACGTCACTGGAAATCAATATGCCTGAAGTTAAAGTGGGTTGTTGTGTGGTTAAGCCGAAATGTAGAATCACGGTTGTCAAAGTTGTAAACAACTCCAGTGTCCAACAACTATTGCAAAGGGCATAACAGTGGCACTTTGTCACCGAATACCCGTACACTAAGTGCTGGGAGTAAGCGAAGAATTAGAGCAGAATGAAAACGAAGGAGAAGCACAAATGACAGACAGTCAATTGCAATTACCAGACTTGGCACTGAATTTGGACAATGCTGATTTAAACAGTGAGCACAAATCTGAATTAACCCAAATGATTAGTGAAAACAGGGTACGTTTGCATTAAACATGCACAATTTGGATAAAACGGAGTTACATTACCATCGAACTGATATAAATAATGCAAGACCGGTAACTCGGCGTACATCGCCAAAAAAGGGTCAAAATATAGCAAAGAGAAAGCAAATTAAGGAACTTCTAGAGAATGGACTAATAGAGCCTTCGACGTCAGAATGGCGATCACCAGTTGGATGTTAAAAAAGCCCCATTCTGTAAGCTCCATTCTGAAACAAAACATAAGACCTGGTTTATCACGCAGCAAGGTCAGGACCAATGTAACAGTTTACCATTTGGGTTATCAAATGCAAAAACGACATTTCAGACGACTAAGTCAAATATATTTTCTGGTTTAATGTTTAACTCAGTTCTGGTATGTGCTGATGACATAATTGTCTACAGCCCATCATTTGACCAACACCTGAGAGGTTTAGAAGATGTGTTTCAGAGATTGCGACAGCACAACTTGACATTAAAGCCCGGCAATTGTCATTTCGCAGCACAGCAGTTTGATTGCTTGGACCTAATCCGAACAAGACGGCCGTGATAGACTCGCAAATGCCACGATTTACAGGACTGAGTAATTTCTATAAGAAATAATAGTAAAATGGCTTATCCATTGAACCATTTATTAAATAAATGGGATTGGTCTTCGTTGTGTGAAAAAGCATCTCTAGAAATCAAATTCCAGTTGGTCAGAGCTCCTATTCTAACTTATCCAGACAGAATAAGGACAGTGACAATGATCCAACAGAAACATATAGGCAGACGGGTTAGACCAGAGAATGTGGAGAGCAGAGAACGCTGTGTGGAACTATTACTTATCTGAGTATCAGCACATCTGTACATGGATCTTTGTATTGGTCCAGAATAGTGGTCCACGGCTGAGATCACTCTGCTGACATATAAGGACACGCCCTCCCTTCTGTGAGGACTCATCATGACTGTGCCTGGCACAAGAAAGCGTATAAATGGAGGTTAAAAGTACAATTAGTTAGTTTTAGAGGAAGAGAGTTAGAGTGAGTATCAGTTTTAGTTGAGGTGGAGGAGAGTTAGAGTGAGAGTCGTTTTTAGTTTAGGTGGAATAGAGTTAGAGTGAGAGTAATTTTTAGTTTAGGTGGAATAGAGTTAGAGTGAGTGTCAGTTTTAGTTTAGGTGGAATAGAGTTAGAGTGAATGTCAGTTTTAATTTAGGTGAATAGAGTTAGAGTGAGAGTCAGTTTTAGTTTAGGTGGAATAGAGTTAGAGTGAGTGTCTGTTTTAGTTTAGGTGAATATAGTTAGAGTGAGTGTCAGTTTTAGTTTAGGTGGAATAGAGTTAGAGTGAGTGTCAGTTTTATTTTAGGTGAAGAGAATTAGGGTGAGAGTCAGTTTAAGTTTTGGTGGAAGAGAGGCCTGGGGAGAATTCAGACCATAATTGTACGAGGAGCGTGGTGGGCATACGACTACGCATAGATGTGTAGTCTTTGACAACATAAATGATTTTCTATTTATGTAGCTGTATCGTATTTTGTCTGATTAAACTCATAAAGAGTTTTTCTGGAATCTTCTGAGTGAAGTGAGTTATTTCTATTACCGTGGTCATGAATGTCAGCTAACCCTGAACGCAGAAGGGGGACGCTTGTGACTAGGTGACTAACGGCATAGACGTAACACATGAGACACTCACTTATGTAAAATCAGCTTGTTTGTATACCGACGTCAGAAAGACGGCTAGATTTTATAATTTGTCACCTGAAGACTTCCCCGATGCCCTGCCATGGGACGCGTGGCGGAACCCACAGTTCCAAAACTTCCCGGAGCGAGGCCAGACTAGCCGTGTCCTCACGATAGTTGACGGTATGTGGTGTGCGAGGTGGGGGGAGGTCACATACAATAACTCATCTCTGGGGTCACTCCCCATTGTAAATGGTTGGATTAGTTTTCATTAGAATATATAGGCTTGTATACCATTATAGCAGCTGGGATTATAGTTTGCCACAACGTACATCAGCTGACATTATACGTCTTACTTAAGGGGATATAGCCAATATGTATTGGTGTTTTTTTAATAATTACTCAACATGTGTTTCCATTGTATTCTGATAGCTTTGTGTTTACTATAAATAAAGTTCGATTTTACAGCAATTATATACCTATATCTAAATCACTTTTGTTCATGCCTTTATGGTGTAACTAATCCTGTTATTCAATCAATCGTCAAAGATTGAAGATGGCAATTTACAAGAAATCAACTCTCTGGAAGTAAACATTTTTGTTGAAAAAATTAGCATTTATAATAACATAACTATGAAAATTGGACAATTTGTAGAATCAAGTAAACCAATGATGAATTTTGAAAGCATTATGATAAAGTATCCATTACATTTTAAGTATTGCATTTGTTAGATAGGCTATGCACCTATTTTGTTTGATGCCATGGAAACGGGGAGCCTGAAATAAAAAATAATTTTGTTATGAGTCGGTAAGATCCAATCTAAAATGTGGATAGGAAAAATTGCACTAATTATGCCATTTAAAAACCATATTCAGCTGCGGTATCTCCAATTAAGCAGTTTCCCCATAATAATGCCATTTTTTCTAATAACGGCCTTTCCATATCATATACATGTGATTTAACCATTTATACTGTGGCTGCTTTATTCCAAAGTGTGGATGTTTGTCGTAATTTGCAGGTGTTTTCTTCTCTGAACAACCAATGCTAGCCTGGAAGTCAAATATCGTTAATGATGTCCTTTTGCTGATTGGTCAGTATCAAGTCATTTGATGTTTAAATCGTTCCTACATTTATCTATGAAAACTACATATCACCTTGGGAGATGTGTTGATCTAGAGAGTTTCTTGGTACTACAATGGTAGAGCCATACGTGGACATAGTTGCATGGAGTCCCACAATAGGGCAGCACTGAGGGATGTTACCCACCAGAGGGCAGTGCTACTCGAATGTAGTCATGTAAACAGAGTTTGCTGCCCAAGTATGAAAGCTATAAATAGGGCTGGAGGAGAGAATTCGATGCTTTTGGAGTACTCTCGGTTCTGGTAGTAGCCTGCTGCTACACGTGCTTTGTTAATTTGGCCGTGCATAAGGATGGCTTATTGATTAGTCAATACTCAATATTATTTTGTTTGCACGAAAACAAATGTATACAGTTTACACTTTTTGGATAACGGATTGAACACTAAAATTTAACTTCTCAACTTAGCTTAATTACAATAATCAACATGGCTCCACTTTTTTCAGTCCCCACCAAACAATCACTTGGCTGTATCAAGCGATAACTTCACGTGCATAGACGACATCCCTCCCCTACATCGATAGTAGATTACATCAGAACGACACACACATTACATCATTATGAAGTTATATCTCGAATTCTTTGATGTCAACATCAATGTTTGCAGCGACTACGAGGGTCTAAGTGAACGTTCACAATAATTACGTAAATTCTCCGTCTGTGATTGACTTCACTCATGAGTAGCGTGATTAATTGCGTATTTCGAACTAACAGTGTTAACCTATCAACAATTAATTGGAAACAGTTATAAACAAGTTCAAAATATGGTGCAATCCTCCACACTGATGTATTGTCACAGTGTTCGATAATAGACCAAACACGTCTGACTAGGTCTTACAGTCTATGTGATATAAACCGCAAGTCTTATAGGCATCTGCCTGCCGTTCGCTGTGGTCGCTTCGCTGGTAATGAATTAACATGTTCCAGTGCCGACACCTTCTGACGGGAGCTTGGCATCTCTGTGGCATGTGCCTCGGGCATAGACGTGTGTCTCGCAGTCCCAGGTGTGGACGTCGGTCTTTGCGTTTTATCAAAAGCTTTCATTTCCAGCTCTTCACCATCATCATCAGATGCTGTCATACACGTTCTCACCTGTGCGGTGTTTCTTGAATATCGAGCTACATCGGGAGACTCAATAATTATACTGTTTCCTGATTTACCAACTATCGTGTCTAACACCTCACCCCATATGCCCACTGCGTGTAGTTTCAATAGACCTTTCTGTTCCACGTCTCGATATCGCACGTCTAAGTTGTCGCGATACTCCAACGTGAAATCAGGCAGTCTCCCCCTGAATTTGCGATTGTAGTTTAGTTCAGCAAGGCTTTTGCCGTGGGGTAAGCCTCGATACTTGGCTACGTATTTTCGCAGTTCTTTCTTCCAATCAAGGCCTGCGGCTTGGGCTATGCGTATGAGCTTCATGATAGACGTGTTCTGTCTTTCGACTTCCTCTTTAGCCTGGGCCCGCTTAGCTGTCACCTTCAAGTGTTGGATCGCGTAATGCTCGCAATATTCACCGAACTCGTCCGATCGAAAATGTGGCCCATTGTCAGATAGGGGCCATCCCTGTCGACTGAATATATCCTCGAGACTTTCCAACACATTCTCGGTCGTTGTTGAATGGAGAACACTGTAATCATAGAATCGGCTATAATAATCTACCACGACCAGTATCGAATATCCAGAAGGTAGTGGTCCAAGCTATCATCGGTTACATCTTTCCACTGTCCGTCTAGTAGGGTCGTTGATCGGATCGTTTCTGGTGGGTCCGGTTGAACGACTAGTTGACACCCATGGCATACTCTGCAATATTTTTCCACATTATAGTCTGTGTCGGGCCACCATACCTTACCCCTCAATGCTACTATACCTAAATGTCCCTCGTGGGCTAACGCTTGCGGTCGGAGTGTGTGCGGGATCACAATCCTAGATCCTGTCAGTACCAGTTGGGCTATGACACAAAGTTCACCGGATATGTCTGCGTATATTTTATTGGGACAGCCAACCCATGCGCCCGTGTCAATGCACTTGTGTAACAGTTGTAGCTCAGCATCATCTCCCGAGGCTTCCTCCACTTCTCGGGTCGTCAACGCTTTGGTAGTGACATTCACTGCTACGAGTGACACATATTCTTCTGCGGCTTCCCTGTTTTCAGATTGTCGTGCATTGTCCACCTTCAGAAGTCTCGAGAGAGGATCGGCAATATTTCTCTTGCCGGGTAGGTACATGACCTTGAACTCATATGGCTTTAGCCGTAACACCCACCTCTCGATTCTTGCACAGGGTTTTGATGCTGGGGACTAGATCGCCTCGATGGGTTTATGGTCTGTGTACAACTCATAGTCTCGGCCGTAGTGAAATTTCTGTGTGTTCAGTGTTCGACAGACTGCGGCTGGCGTAGCTCACAACAACTGGATTCTTCCGATTGTTCTTGGATCAGGACCGCCCCTAATCCCACTGGGCTGGCGTCGGCAATTACATTCGTTGGAGCCTTTTTGTCGAAGTGTGCCAGCTTCACCGCTAGTTCTTCATTGAGCGTGTTGAACGCCGCTATCTGCTCCCTCCCGAATACAAACGGCATGTCTCTCCGTGTCAATCTCCTCAGTTGGTCGTTGTTTGTGGCATACTGTGGAATGAATCTTGATCAGTGGTTTACTAGTCCCAAGAAACTCCGCAGTTCGTGTACGGTTTCGGGCTGCCTGGCGTCGACTACTGCTCTCACGCGCTCTTCCGTCGGGCCTATGTCTTTTGTGAGCACCCGATATCCGAAAAATTCCAGTTCAGTCAGGCCGATTTAGAACTTTGCCCAGTCCATAGGTAACATGGCTCAGTAGGTGCGCAGCGATGCAAGGATTCCCACTAACTGGGCTGATTATGAGGCGCATGTGCGCCACAAGCTTTCCCCTTTCCAGGCCACCATGTGAAAGATTACAGTGCGTCTCTATGAACATATGGGCATATGTATCTATAACAGTATAAGACAACCATTTGCAACTGCATTAAAATATCATGCCAGTGATTTACTAAGAAAACCTAGTTGAACGCACAACATGATAATATGTCGGCCTTTGTTTACTAAACTAGCCATTTTCTCAAATAGCAGCACATTTCACTGAATAGTTTAAATTAGTTGTGTATATACTTAAGGCGATTAATGCATTATTTTGGTAGTTACCGATTTCTGAAAATTACGCAGAGGCTTATCGGTCGCGCTTGTTAACATGTCATCACCCAGTTAAACGAAGACTTGACCGGACTATTTTACTTTGAGAATAACTCCTAAGAAAACCACTAGTGTGATTTTCTTGATTGTTGTTGCATTAGTGATTAGTTGTTATTAACTCTCTGTGTATATCCCCTAAACCATGACTAGGCGGTAGTTTTGCCATATTGAAGACGATACATGAATAAATAACTCATTTTGTTAACTGGACATACCTGGTTTCATGACCTATGTACTAACAACTGCTACGTGTTAGTGGTGGTGGTGGTGGTAGTAAAGTTGACGATAATGTCATTGATGATGTAATTTTCAGTAGGCCAACACATACACACACAGTCGTAAGAACAAAATAGATAATTAAAAAGAGTAAAATACAGTAAATGAATTGATGTCACAGCGACGCTTAAAGGATTTTATGCGGGATAACAAGGCAATGAAAGTGGTTCGAGGTTAGACCAACTATGGTATCGAATGTATTAGACTGATCACTTCCATAGGCGTAGGGATACATTTTGCTATCTAAGTAGACTCGATTATCCAGGCTCCGCGCTAAGTTAGATTAATCTTAATTATATCATGCTCAAGTGTGCCTTTTTCGTCATGTTTTGGTACAAGCTATTTTTGCATAAATGTGCCTTTCTGTGATCCATAAAACGCATCTGTAATCGTAATTGAAAGAGGACTGGTGTAATTAAAATGAAAAAACAAAACGTAATTGGTTTGATTTAGTGTAATTGTATGCAGCCTTGGCCATGTTTAATGAAATGTTCATTACATTGATATAAATACTAAACTAGATATTACTATCATGATAGACAACTTTAGTTCCATATCTTACAAATAAAAGCAGATACAAAATATTAAGGGTGGCCCATATATAAACACATTCCAAATTTGGCGTTTTGTTTGTGCACGTGGATGTATCGTGTGTGATGAGTATTAACATCGATGGGAAGTTGCACATACAAATTGATTTTCAATTAAATAACCAATATCACGAATCAGAACCCCTGTAAGAGTTTGATTTTAACTGTACTTGACAGACATGGGGCAGAGTACATTTTCATTTCAAAAAATTGCCTTAGTTTCCTGCTGAACGTGACTTCAACTCACAATTTGTATGCCCCACCAATACACAAGTGAAGCTGGAGGAGATTGAGGATGTAGAGGTAGAGAGAGAGAGAGAGCAATGAAGAAGATGAAGAGAGGACGAGCGACATGTGCGAGTGGAGATGCTGGCAATGGCTGAACATGTTGGGGTTAGGTGGAAAAGGCGATTGTTAAATACCTGCACGAGAGAGGTTCACTCGGAGACAACTGGCGGAAAAGAAACTGGAGGTACATGAGAATATGGCTCTGAGTTTCATAGACTTTGAAAAGGCATACGACAAAGTTCCGAGAGATATGACAATGGCCACGTTGAGGTGGATGGGTGTCCCAGTGGCGGAGGTGAGGATGGTCGAAGGCACATATGAAGAGACAAAAGGTAGAGTAGTGCACGGACCGGAAATTTCGGAGGAATTCAGGGTGGACGTCGGCCTGAGTCAGGGGAATGCCCTAAGCCCACTGGTATTCATTGCAGTAGTGGATGTGATCAGCAAGAAATCGAGTACAAGGGACATTCTCCACAAGCTGCTTTACGCCGATGACCTGGCAATAGTAGCGGACAGTGAGGCAGACCTTCAAGAGAGTTGATAGATTGGAAGGAAATATTTGACAAACATGGACTCAGAGTAAGTCTAGAGAAGAACGTGATTTCGGCGCATACACGCTACAAATGTGTAAACATGTTGGGGTCTTTGTTTGTCGATATCTTTCTTGTGGTCATTATTATGAATAGTTGCTTATAATGCAGTGAAACGTGTCGTTTGTTTAAATTACATCAATAATAACCGCACTCTCCCCACAGAGCCTCGCTCCCGATAACAAGGTAACCATTTATTATGTCTAACGAGAGATTAGCCTCGATTATCCAGGCTCCGCGCTGTGGCGCCACCGTTTGTCGCACATATCTCGGCGGATTCAGCGATAGTCGGATAAACGAGACTAATCTAGCTTGTGCCGTTGTGAGACTAGCTCTGCAAATATTCCGAATTTCTATTGTTACTTGTTAATCATTGTATATTGCTAAATTGTTGGTTTTATGCAAGACCAGTTTTGCTGGACAGTTCATTGTTGCGTGAGTTTCTTCTGCGAAGACGGACGCCGGACAACCGCCATTTTGTGAACTTCGACCTATGGGCTGAGAAACATAATCGTCAGTTGTTTACGCATATAAAGGGTGTGCGTGTGACGTCACCACTTTTGCGATCTGCCACCTTGGAGTACACGCACGGAGTACTAGGGTCGCTCGCACTTTGAATGTTCGGTGTTGTTTATTATTGTTTAAAAGGCATTACACCACAACTAGCATTTGTTTGGTTGTATTGAGTGTCTTTGTCAATGGTATTGTTATTCGTGAAATATGGTTAACTTTTGCGGAGTATTTGCTTGCGGGAAGCGAGCTGACAGAGAGTCATTTGTAGTACTGAGAACAGAGAGGGAGTTTCAAGGCTCCGTCACTCCGAGTGGGAAAGCATTTTCCCTTATGTGTGCTCTTTGAGGGAACAATTTTAGTGTGTGGTCTCTGTGCCTTGTCTTGACAGATGTTTCATCCCATTTTAGAAGTTTAGGTGAGGATTCGGTTTTCATATATATATATATATATATATATATATATATATATATATATATATATATATATATATATATATATATATATATATATATATATATATATATATATATATATATATATATATATATATATATATATATATATATATATTGCGGATAATAAAAAAATTAATCATATTACCTCGTAAACGTCTATGAGGGTAATTTCAGCTTGTTTAGTCTTTCTATATAGGTTAGGTCAGCAGGGCCCCCACTTTCCAAAATCTAGGGCACTTCACCAAAGTGGGAGCTAAGAAATAGTTGCATGAAAAAGCCATAATGTAACTTTGTTCAATTTTTTTTATTTTTACACAACTCGTGTGCGGCTATTGTGGCTTTAAGGCAGCCTGGTTAATAATTATCATATGCATAACAGCATGGAGTTCAAGAGAGGGTTTCTTGTTTTAATCGTCATCCTCCTCCTTTGAAGCAGAGCTGCTCGACAGGTCATCCTCTGGCTTGGGCTGACCAGGTTTGTAGGTAGCAACACCAGCTCACCTGGCCAGGTCAATTATGTGATAGATGACCCATGCCTACAATGTAACAATATGCACACCTTAATTACTGTAATGTAGATTATAGTATTACTTTCTCATGACAGGTCTAATTTGAAACAATTTATGCTAGAATATTTAATTAAATATAATTTAGGCAATAGTTATCTTGAAGCACATTGCAACTTGTGTCCACAGCCTGTGCTCGGCAGCATCTTTGACTTGTGAGGCTGAGTCAGTTGTCCAGTTGAAGCAGATCTTATGAGTATTTCGTTTTGGATTGTGCATCTTTATACCACCAACCGTCTTTCATTATTTCGCATACTTAGCATGTAGATCTGTCTTCAGCGGTGTCCATTCATCTCGATGCCATGGACACTGATACTAGCTGACTCTAGTGAGCCACTGTAGTGGGCCACCAATAGTGCGACCTCTTCATCAACGTAGTCAAAAACATTAACACCACAACACAACAATATAAACTATCTAAATATATAACAGTGTAGCATGAAAAGTTCTCATACCCTGTTAGTACTGATAGCTACTATCAAGTGGGTCAGTTGGCCAGGTGGAGATATCCAGGATGTGGACGGCTTTGAGGAGTCCCTCTCTATATCTTGGAATCTATGTCAAGAACGAATATTGTTTAACTTGTCACTAGAAGAAGGAATAGTTCCTTCAGAATGGAAATAAGCAAACACATAACAGTATAGCATGAAAAGTTGTCATACCTTGTTAATAATGATAGCTGCTATCAAGTGGGTCAACCACACTTACCTTCCAATGCAGCGTCAGTTGGCCAGGTGGAGATATCCAGGATGTGGAATCTATGGTCGCGTTGTCCCTCTAGATATGTCAAGAACGGGTCATATGTTGCATTGAAATTCTGAACTTCTCCCTTCAGGGCACATCCCTTGAAGGTCGTGGCTTCTGACATGCCCCGTGACCGTGATCAATCTCTAAAAAGTAAACTTTGTTCAAGGCCATTGATTAAAAACTTATCCATGACAAAATAAGCAATTACAGCGCCTCGCTCTCAAGGTTCTTCATGCAGAGGTGCTGTACATGTGGCTCCTGGAAAAAATAGTCATTTAAATAGTCTGGAAAGTATTCTGACTGTAGTAAAATTGCATGCAGTTTAGGTTTATGTTATTACATAACATTTAATAACTTGTTATAATCTTAGAGTTACTCAGTTATTGAAACTGAGTGAACTGGGGCAGTAGGGCCTGAACCATATCACCGATGCACATTGCTGGCTAATACCCAGGATGTATCAGTTTGAATGACTGTCTGATGTCCTATCATTGTGCACTAGCAACCGTTCACCATATATATATATGCATATATATATATATATATATATATATATATATATATATATATATATATATATATATATATATATGCATATATATATATATATATATATATATATATATATATATATATATATATATATATATATATATATATATATATATATATATATATATATATATATATATATATATATATATATATATATATATATATATATATATATATATATATATATATATATATATATATATATACACTGTACACAGTTGTATGTACTACATTAGGTAACATTTAAGTGTCGTGAAGCTTGTGTAAGTTAGATCTGGCACCCAGGATAGCTACATACACGTCTTCAAGTGTGAGCTTCTTGTGGTGTAGCGCCAGTGACAAGCTGCTCAGGATTGCCAACACATCCCACAGCAGATGACCATACAGGATGTTGCTCTTGGTTGTCAACTTTTTGACAAATCCCTTGGCAGTACTAGCTGTCTGAAACAATCAATACATGCACAAATTGTTATATCCATGTATATGAAATTCTTTTTCTTATAAGTGAGTAAAATTTGCAAAAATATAAACCTATACCAGTCTACCACAAACCAACCCCAAACAGATCCTGCATTTTATTTGTACATATGAAAACTTTACGATTGAGCTGGTATGACTGCAGTCTTATAGTAAGTTGCCTACTGGTACACATTTAATGAAAGGGAACTACTCGTTAAAGAACTTAATGTGCGACCTATGAGTTAGAAATTGTATCCCAGAGAAATGTAGGTAATGATGGCGTGGTACCCTCTAAATAGGTAGTCTTCGGCCTTTAGCGTATGAGGAATCCAGCGGGTTCCTCCTACACGGGTCGGTATCAAGATCTGTCGTCCAAGTGCTGCATCAGCCCCCTAGCAGTGTAGCGATTGAGGGCACTGTAGTGGTACAGAATGTATAAATCCAACAGCAATTGGTCGAGTTCTTTCATTGTGTTTTTCTTTTCTTCTTTACAGTGCTTTTTAAAGCCAGTTCTAGCCGGTGTGCCAGACAGTGGACTCCCAACACACTAGGTAGATATTTCTTCATCAGTGCGACAACACCACCTTTTCTGCCCTGCATGACGGCTGCACCATCAGTGCCGAGTGTCACAACCTTCGACACCAGTGCCGCTGACGTTGTCTTCATGCTATATGTAACTGCATCCACGACAGCTGCATTAATTCCCACAGCATTAGCTTTCTCTACAGCATTCCCTGTCAAACATTTTTCACAGATACTTGTCCCTTTGATGCCGTTCGGATGTAGACCAACTCTTGTTCTGTAACACAGCTGTCGGAAGCGCCATCCAACACAAGCGAAGCGAAGCTAGATTCTTCATACTTCTGCATCAAGTTCTTTCTCTCCACCTATACGATGTAATGACAAAACGCATGACACTTTTGTCATATCTGTAGCTAAGGCCAAAATCAAGACCTGCCATTTCTTGCATATCACACATCCACGTAAATGATGTGTCTGGTTGCCTGTTCTTTGCAAGAGCACGAGCTGTAACAAACAACTTTAGATGTGGTATAACCTGTAGTCATAGTTGTACACGAGCTGTAACAAACAACTTTAGATGTGGTATAACCTGTAGTCATAGTTGTACACGAGCTGTAACAAACAACTTTAGATGTGGTATAACCTGTAGTCATAGTTGTACACGAGCTGTAACAAACAACTTTAGATGTGGTATAACCTGTAGTCATAGTTGTACACGAGCTGTAACAAACAACTTTAGATGTGGTATAACCTGTAGTCATAGTTGTACACGAGCTGTAACAAACAACTTTAGATGTGGTATAACCTGTAGTCATAGTTGTACACGAGCTGTAACAAACAACTTTAGATGTGGTATAACCTGTAGTCATAGTTGTACACGAGCTGTAACAAACAACTTCTTCAGACGTGCAACATGTGCAGCATGAATATTTTGTAGTGCTTGTTCTGCTTTTGATGTCCCTAGGCATACAGCTAAAGTCAACAATTTATTTAGTTGCAAACACATTAAAATAACATTTTTGAAATAACTTCATTCAAAGCATCCCTGAACTGAATTATATATATATATTTTTAGCCTAGCTATAAGTGTCGTATGAAACTGGAACGTACACAACTAGATTGAAGTTTTAATTACTTGCTAAACAGGTCTATCTGCAGCAGATATGGGAAATTAATAACTGTAATTTTTTAAAGTATTAGCAGACGTGTTGTTTGGGGTTGAAACCTTATAATTAATATAACATTAACATTCCGATGTAGTACTCTCAGACTACAACATATACATCAGTCGTTATCCGCTAGGTGTCCCTAGTTATATCTGCGTAGGCTTAGCGGTTTTTGTAAATGTTAGTTTTTTATGTATTAAAAAACTGAATTCAGCCGTATTTCTCAAAAAATCCCTCTGTATGTAAAAAAAATCATCTGTATATAGCCCGACCTTCTGAGATATTTGTCAGTTTTATTTTTAAACATATTCACGCTGCTAACATTATCACAATCAGTCGATCATTTGTTCCATTCAATTATTACCCTCTTTTTACAACATTTCATTAACAAGATTGTCATCTAAGAACTGTTGCTGGTAAAGTGTCAAGGAAGCCTTTGGCTTATCATGAATGAAACAATTTGCCCACCGTATCAGTATTTTACACTGCTAGTAATTATACAATCAGACAGTGCATGATTCACACAGGTCAGGGAATATTCTAGTTAGTTCCTTGTGTGAACCTTGCAGTAGATAATGTGCTGTAATTACTTCATCGGTACTTATGTACAGTACAAGTGTTGGTTCACTGTCTCCCTGTTGCAGTCTAGGTGAGAGATCAGCAGGATGCAGTTGGTGCGGAATCTGAAGAGAGCTGTTTGTTCATGATGTTCAAATATATCAGCTGCAAAGGTGGTCATTTATATTTATTCCTTTGGTCAAGGTTCCTGGATATTGCTTCTGTGTTGGTGGTGGACATTGTCGTTCGCTTGTGGAGGTCAAATGTTTCAACTATTGTCTCTCTGTTGATGGTGGACATTGTCATTAGGTTGTGGTGTTCAAATATTTCACCTATTGTCTCTCTGGTGGTGGTAGACATTGTTGTTCGCCTCTGGTGGCCAAATTTTTCAGCTATTATTTCTCGGCTGGTGGCATACATTGGTATTTGTTAGCGGTCAAGTTTCTCAATAATTGCTTCTCTTGGGTAGTGGAGATGTTACAATGATAATTTATAGTAGTCAGAACTAATAGGTATATGACATTTGCAGGCACTAAAAAACATGATATTTTACAGTAATACACATTCTTTTAAAACAATGTATGGATGTACCCTTTCACAGAAACATGATATCTTACAGTAACTGTTCACGGAAAACATATTTTACTGTAGCAGTCATTCACAGGAACAGTATGTTTGCTGGCAGCATGCGCCCACGAACTCCATATTCAGAAAATACAATGCAGGCTCACAGGAAACAAATATGTATTGGTAAGACCCACTCTGACTAGGGAGTGTGGACACAAGACAGGCCCCGTAATTCATATCACAGTTTATGTAATGAAATGTTTTCTCTTTGTCGTCGAATGGAATTAGCCTTCAAAATCGCAATTGCGTGAGAAAATACACAATAATTTACTATGTATTTAATCTAGTTGGAAAATGTTAGTGTTGGGTTTGATGTACTTCAATACACTTTTATGTTTGAGAAGCTCAAACGTACTGTGATACTGTTTTATTTTGTTGCACCCAATTATCCATTAGCGTGGGCTGTTACAAAACAAACGCTCAATTATAGGAGTGTTGTGTTTGTGTAGTTATTAAAGCGATCAATATGCCGTGAAGCTGAGGTTTGTAATGGATAATTGCGTGTTATTAGAAAGTACACAATAATACTTGGCTAACAGGACTCTAGACACAGACGCCATTGTTGTGTTTGTGCGGCTAATAGTGATCAAGACGACGTGAAGCTGCGGCGGTTCAACAAAGCTGTCTTGCTCTGGGTGCGTTGTGGCCGGCGAACATAGAATGTCGAGGCAAATTAGTTCACGCTATTCGATCCAATTATTGCATCGCGTTGCACATTTACAAAGGGTAATTCTTTGTTTTGAAGTTGCGGCGGTTCAACAAGCTGTCGCTCTGGGTACATTGTTGTCGGCGAACATAGAATGTCGGGGCAAATTAGTTCACGCTGTTCGATCCAATTATTGCATCACATTGCACATTTACAAAGTGTACGTTGTTTGGTGCATTGTGTGTTTGCACTCCTTATCAGGGTTGAGATTTAGCAAGCCATTTATATTCAGTCATGTGGTCAAGGTTCCTGGCTATTGCTTCTGTGTTGGTGGTGGCCATTGGCATTCGCTTGTGGTGGTCAAATCTTTCAGCTGTTGTTTCTCTGCTGGTGGTGGACATTGTTGTTCACTTGTGGTGGTCAAGTCTTTCAACTATTGCTTATGTGTTGGTGGTGGCCATTGTCATTCGCTTGTTGTGGTCAAATCTTTCAGCCGTTGTTTCTCTGCTGGTGGTGGACATTGTAGTCGTGGTGGTGGACATTGTTGTTCACCTGTGGTGGTCAAGTCTTTCAGCTGTTGTTTCTCTGCTGGTGGTGGACATTGTAGTTCGCTTGTGGTGGTCAAGTCTTTCAGCTATTGTTTCT
Organism: Lamellibrachia columna; assembly: GCA_963662155.1. NCBI lineage: Eukaryota > Metazoa > Annelida > Polychaeta > Sabellida > Siboglinidae > Lamellibrachia > Lamellibrachia columna. The sequence continues at coordinate 43,646,383 of OY759269.1, read as the reverse complement.
CTGTTGGTGGTGGACATTGTTGTTTAGTTGTGGTGGTCAAGTCTTTCAGCTATTGTTTCTCTGCTGGTGGTGGCCATTGTTGGGCACTTGTGGTGGTCAAGTCTTTCAGCTATTGTTTCTCTCTTGGTGAAGGACATTGCTGTTCACTTGTAATGGTCAAATCTTTCAGCTATTGTTTCTCTCTCGGTGGCAGGCATTGGTAATTTGTTTCTTAATAATTGCTACTCTTGGGTGGTGGAAATGTTAACATGATATTTTACAGTAATCAGAACTAGCAGGTATATGACATTTGCAGGCACTAACAAAACATGATATTTTACAGTAATGTGCATTCTTAAAAAAAAACTATGATTATATCCATTCACAGAAACATGATACCTTACAGTAACTGTTCATGGAAAACATATTTTACAGTATCAGACATTCATAGGAACAGTATGTTTGATGGCAGCATGCGCCCACGTACTCCTTATTCAGAACATACAATGCAGACCCACATGAAAGAAACAGGTATTGGTAAGGCCCACTCTGACTAGGGAGTGTGGACACAAAACAGGCCCCATAATTCCTATCACAGTTTATGTAATCGAATGTTTTTTCTTTGTTGTCGAATGGAATTAGCCTTCAAAATCCCAACTATGTTACTGTTTTATTTTGTTGCACCCAATTATCCATTAGGGTGGGCTGTTACAAAACAAACACTCAATTACAAGACTCTAGACACAGACGGCATTGTTGTGTTTGTGTGGTTAATAGTGATCAAGACGTCGTGAAGCTGCTGCGGTTCAACAAACTTGCTCTGGGTGCGTTGTTGCTGGCGAACATAGAATGTCGGGACAAATTAGTTCAAGCTGTTCGATCGAATTATTGCATCACGTTGCACATTTACAAAGTGTAATTCTTAGTTGTGAAGTTGCGGCGGTTCAATAAGCTGTCGCTCTGTGTACATTGTTGCTGGCAGGTGGGTAGGTGGATGGGTGGGTGGGTGGGTGGGTGGGTGGGTGGGTGGGTGGGTGAATGAGTGAGTGAGTGATTGATGGAGTGAGTGAGTTAGTGAGTGAGTGAGTGAGTGAGTGAGTGAGTGAGTGAGTGAGTGAGTGAGTGAGTGAGTGAGGGAGTACGTGAGGGAGTGAGGGAGTGAGTGAAGGAGAGAATGAGTGAGGGAGTGAGTGAGTGATTGAGTGAGTGAGTGCGAGAGTGAGTGAATGAATGAGTGAGTGAGTGAGTGAGTGAGTGAGTGAGTGAATATTTGAAACGAAGCGTTAATCAGTGGTTTCTGACTTTTAATAAATAGTTCATTACGTACAGTTGATGGAAATAAAAAGAGTGCCGTTGTCACATCTTATAAGAACCCCCATATGAACCTTCCGTTCGGTATTTTCTAGATAATAATTACCCCTCCCCGGTCATCATTAACTAGGTAATAATGAACCCCACTATATAAATATTACACTATTGACGGGCGGATCCAGGGGATGTCCGGGTACCCCCCTTTATTGTGGTCGGATTTTATTTCAACAAGTCAGAATTAGTTTTCATGACACCGCGAGGTGACGTACTCCTGCACGTGTTCCTCAGAAAAGGATATTTTTTAAATTCAAACGAGGGACATTGCCACAAATATATGTCATATGCAAGTTAACCAATGTCAATGATTTTATTTGCCACAAGTAACAGTGTTAGGCCAGGAGAGTTGAAACGTCTAAAATGTCGGACCTTTGCAATGAGATTTCACCACGCTATGTTCGGTGCAACTGTTGTTTGAAAGGGAGGTGCGGAGACCGCGAGATGTAGGCCAGACGTCCCCTTAATTATATACGTTATGAGCGTTACACAATAAACGTATTATTCCCGCCAGCATCAATACAACATTTCTTTGTACAAGTCCCAACACGCAACAATAGTAGACAACGCCAGTGTATAAATGTGTTCTTTCATCTGTGTTAATGTTGGCTAATTAGTGATGGCTGATGTCTGGTTGTATAAACGCATACATTTCGACTAATCATGCACAGCTACAATAACATCAACGACTAGACATATGAAACGGCATCATCGTTAGCTGTCAGACAAAACGTTTATCACTGAAAGGTCGTAGGCCTGTGCGATCAAACGTTTCCAGGATAGTGCACTTGCTACATATGGGAGATATTTGTTGTTTGGGTTCAAAAAATGTTTCGCTGGGGTAACAGCCCCAACCGTAATCCTCAAATATACTGGTTTTATCCCCCCCCCCCGCCTCCCGTTATAAGGCCCCCGTAACCGAAATACCGGTTAATTGACTTTCACGGCTCATGAGTAGTAGCCCAAGGCGCAAGTAGCCGCCTCTCGTCTGCAATTCATTTGGGGTCGTTACGTTAACATCACGCGTGTTTCAGTCTTGGTTAGTAATGATATATGAACAGTAGGGGAGACCGGGGCTAGTTGTATACAGTGGGCAAGTTGTTACAGAGCCGTTTTACGAAAACATAGCGCACTTATAGAGTCACCATCGACAGTAGTTGGTTGGAAGTCCACCAGCACACACACACTGTCCAAAACTCGGGAATTAGAAAGACGAAATTAGTTAGGTGTGGACAAAGATGACTTTTAACCGCCTAAAACTTGTTTGGGTATGCCCACACATTTTCATCTCAGGCAGCCACATATATCTTGTCTATCGTACGTACGCGCACAATCCAGCTCTGTTATAATCTGTCTCTCGGTGTCGGTTGTTGCGCTTTAACTGCAACGCTGATATCGCTACATAAAGCCGTGTTATTTATCACGCGCATTTAACGAATATCAACGTCCATCACCACAATCCGGCAGTTAGTATCGCCTTACGCAGCTATGTTTATCATATGTCTCTCTCTCTCTCGGAGAGCGGGGGTTATGTAGTGCGCGTCATCATCGTCATAAGCTCAGCCATTGTCAGCCCACTGCAGAGCTAGTGTCGTCCCTGAGTTCGTGAACCTGTCATTGGTCTCCATTCTCCAAGGTGTCCATCTCCATTTCTCGATTTTAACTTGTTTTATGATATCCGGGATATTAGTTTGTTCTCTGATCCATTTGCTAGTTTTTCTATATCTCTTTGTAATCCCTAGCATACGTATTTCCATGTTTCTTTTTGTTGTTCTAAGTTGTTGTTAATTTGTTTTGTCAT
>OY759269.1:43610738-43638238 GCA_963662155.1 Lamellibrachia columna | reverse complement strand
CTGTCATGGCAAAGTGGACTGTAGTTGTTCGCCACGTTTTTAAAACTAATGAATAGCCCTACGGCAGCACATACTCTTAGAATGTTCGATGGTAATCAATATTGACACTAAGCTCCGCTCAGATTTGGCCAAGAAGAACATTACTGCCCTACTATCAGTAAAGGTGAAATGCAGCTCAGACTCGCAGAGCTATATGAACCCTCGCAGGAAGTATTACGGAAAATTAAGTCAGCCACCATCGACTACAATAGTGCGCACGGGCGTTCAACAAAACGATTGATTTTCTCTAAATATTAAGTTTATTTTATATTTCTTTCTTTTGTTTTCTTTGTTTGGTTATATATGAAGGGGTGGAGCGATCGGTCTTGAGTGTTCGTGGCGACCAGCTGCGAGACTGCTGGGCTGCACGGGGCGGCGGTTGGCTAATGATCTCAGTCATTTTGATCGTCATAAGTTGACATGTATGCACTGACTCAACCTGTAGATTACGCAAACCTACTACAGACAAAACAGTCTATATGGGGTAACGGCAACACTGCGAGTACAGACAAGATCTTAGATCTATGCAGATTCTAAAGGTCAACAATTTTAGCTACATTTGTTACTCAGAAGCGTGACGATCCAATTACGTGACGCACTACTGCCCTGCTAGTGGGCTTTTCTTACGTTCGCCGTTCGACTCTATTCATGCTGGGTGCAGGTTCGATATGGGAAGCTATTATTAAAGTGACGTGACAAAAAGTCAGAGTTAAGATACTGGGCCTTCAAACACGCAATCGTACACAGTGTACACGCATAGGTACACCCATAGTTTATATAAAGAATGTGGTTTTACAACCACATATACAAGTGAGTTACGAAGATATACAACACATTTTTAAGATATACAATGGGTATGAAAATGCAGATGTAAATAAGAAAGTTTCATTAACTACAGGACGAAGTAACGGGAAGGAATGGTGTAGATTGGGCATCAGAAAGCACCCATTCTCAAAGGGACAATAAACAAATGGAACAAATAAACTACAGATAGTGATGATAGTGGGTGATTTAGTTATTGACTGAATGAGTGAGTGAGTGAGTGAGTGAGTGAGTGAGTGAGTGAGTGAGTGAGTGAGTGAGTGAGTGAGTGAGTGAGTGAGTGAGTGAGTGAGTGAGTGAGTGAGTGAGTGAGTGAGTGAGTGAGTGAGTGAGTGGTACCGTGGAAGGATGCCTGGGCAATAATCCAATATATATTGTCGTCAATATTGTCAATCGCACCACTGTGAAGACAAAAAACAGTTACCTTTACAGCAATGCCATAAAAACAAACTGGCTGCCATATTGGATGTTGTACAAAATATATCATGATCATAGAAAAGGCATGTATTCAAGGTTTTCAATTTGAAAATGAAATTCATGAAATGTTGCCATCCACAAAATTACACGTTATGATCGTTGACCTTCACCTGTCCTTAACATTGGTGACCCAGCCTAGGCACCCACTCCAGAAATGTTGCTCAGAATTTATGCAACAGGTGTAAAAAATGTGGTGATTTAATCAATCTTTCACGATCTGATCGGCATTTCGCCACCGGATTATACGCAGTGTAGTATGTTTTAAACCAGCTCGATCAAATGTACGTAAAGACCTATTCGTAAATTCCCTAACAGGGTTCCTGTAGAAATAAGTTGACAAACATATACACACGCATGCGCACGAACAGGCATATGCACACACACACACGCACACGCTCACGCTTACGCACACGCTCACGCTCACGCACACACACACGCACGCACGCACGCACGCACGCAAACACACATAATTAATCTACGCCACCGATCTTCGGAAAAAATAATATATGCCGAGTACTAGAAGGGAAGACAAATAAGACATATGGTGTATGACAGATCAATCTATAATCAGGTGAAAACGCACTGCAGAATGTTTTAAACCCGCCCACCACCATTCTTTTTACGCTCGGTCGAATGTACGTACTTAATTATTTTTAGTACCCTTGCCCTATTGGTTGGCGGCAGAAATCAGTTCACGCCACAAACAGACTAAAAAGGGTCTAGTGTTAGAAAGGAAGACGAATGAGACATATGGTGTATCGCAGATCGGCATACAATCAAATGTGAATAACTCACTTGCACAATTGTAGCAACAATCCCAGAGACGGATAAGCAACTCATTGGTGACCAGTAAACTGGACCAGCGTCACCCGGACTGACCTCGAATTTAGTTCTTCGTAATACAAACAAAGAGGTATATGTGGTCAAAGAGGACGTAGACACCGGTCAGCTCAGACATGTTTCTGCCTGGCTCCAGCTGGGTTTTAATGGCGTTCGCTGTCTTGCTGTCTGCCGCTGTATCTGGCCAAGTCTTCCCAGCGCCGGCCCATCTGTACCCGTACGGTCCAGGGGCAGGGGACACTACGGCACCAGCAATAGACGACGGCAGTTCGGGAGAGGTTCCTGTGTCGCCTCCGTTTCCGTTCTTTGGGGCACCGTACGATTCTCTTTATGTAAGTACACGAAGCTGCAAATATAGGCTATGTTTTTATCAAGAACACAACTTTGCTAAATTGATATTATTATAACAGTATTATTTATGCATTTTCATACATTCAAGAAAATACATGAAAGTTTATTTAAACCAAATTTAACTCTCAAAAATTATATATTAACTCTAATAACAGGCAAACATGGTTTATTTGTGCGGCATTTGTAAACAGTTAATGTGAAATTCCAACGTTAACATACACGTACAAACACATGCGCGGCACGATTTCCGAGATGGACGTAATCTGGTCGTTTCGTATACTGTATGAATATATTCCTAAATAGCGAGTGGCTGTAATAGACGAACTGTTATCCTAAGCTCTGTGGTCGTTGGCTGCCAGCCACGTAGACACGTATTGACGAGGCACGATTTGTGGGAGGTACGTCATCTGGTCGTTTTTTATACGTGTATATATATATGTTGTGTTTCGATTAAGTCAAACATATTATGCAGGGCGGACGTACTACACACTGTCCTGCCCGGTTAGTTCGGCGCACGTACGGGCACGTGAACGCACATCTAATCGGTGCAGGCTAAAACCAGGCTTGATGACTCAAGTCACAGGGGCTGACTTGTGACTTGACTCGGAATTCAGATAGATGACTCGATACTTGTCACCGTATCCATTTTGGACCACTCTCTGGGTGCAAGTATTGATTTCCTGGCAAAAAACTCCCAAATCCTTAAAAGTTGCTATTGTCATTTTGTCAAAGGTGGAGGAAGTTATTGGCTATTGACCCAATATATGCCCCCGCAGAGAAATGCCAAATGGTTCAAAATTACTAGAAGTAATGCCAGAGTGGTGACAAATTATTAAATTTGCAGTGTGCCACTGTGAACCCCATAGAGTAGTATTGAGTTGTCTATATAGGAACACCTTCATACCAGTCATTTTAATGAGTAACCAAATCATATAATGAAGAATGAAATGCTACCATTAGAGGCCACATGGTCAACATATTAGAAAATATGATTACATTTATTATATGATCATTATTATACTAATTAAAGGGTGTTTGTCTATTTCGGGGGCAAAAGGGACGTCATTTTGTTGTTATGCGTTGTTGGGGTTTACCAACATGATTTTGCGCACCCAAATCACCCTAAAACCGTTGGTCGCCACACTTTACTAATACATGTCTGCAGGGTTTTAGGTTTTCTGAAATTGGCACCGTTCTATGTAAGTACATACGCGTTTGTATTGTTATTCAATCTAACAGCACCGTTTGAACTCACTCCGATATCCACGGGGATAGATGTTATCACCATGTTCAGTGTTATTTTATTGGCGTGAACGTGTTAGTTTGAAAAATAATTCTGATGTAAGGTCGACGATGTCTCTGCGCCAGTCTTGTTTTTTCTAGATCGGGTGCAACTTAGCTTGGCCAACTACCAACTAGTTCAGTATTTTATTGAGACACAACGTCATAAATAATAATAATAATAATACTAATAATAATATTCCTATTATTTTTGGACTTTCTCACTGTTGTTGTTCCTTTGCTCACAAACTCTGATATTCTACTAAACATAAGGAAGTTAGAACGAATTATCACACGTTCCCAATACAGACTCCAGGGTGCGCCACAAGTTCACGCGGGGCTCATTTTCCCCCAATATAGACCACAGTGGGTAGGGGCCCATAAGTTCACGTGGCAGGTCATATTTGCAAAATGCTGAAGTACTGTGTCACGAAGCATTGTGACAGATGGCAGACTTGGTGCTTGGTGTGTCATTGCACACTCATATAAAACCGCTTTTAATTATCCGATGCTGGGTTCGTTCATAACCACCAACTCTGGACAACCAACAATCAGATAGCGCCGTCAATGCTAACGGCATTGAAACGTGTGTCCTCGTTCGCCTGGTCGCCGCCCCCACCCCCGCCTTCGCTGCCGTCCAGTTTGCTATTCATCTGAAAGCGGTAAAAAAAATCGTCGCTGTAGCGTTGAATGGTTGTTTTGATCCGTTACGGTTGTTAGACGCGAATAATGATTCATTCTGTGTGTGCTGCGTACGGTAAAATACTGAAATAAGCCCCCCCATCCGAACATAAGCCCCGCTGAAAAAAAACATGCACATTCCTGCGCTGACTACCAAACACGGGTTGTCTCATCGATGTCTCACTCTTAATCGTGAAAACGACGATCTTTTTGTCGCTAAGCTTCTCTGTGCAATAACCAAATACTTCTTAGTAAATTGAAATATTATTAGTATGTAAAAAAACACCTGTATAGCATTGCTTATTTGCATGTTAATAGGCAAGGGGAATAAGGTGTTTTTGTGTATTGTTGATTTAATTGGAAAGACTCCTAATTAGTTGTTTCTTCCATATTGAATATCCGTATTTGTGAGGAAAGGAACAACGGCAGTGAGAAAGCCCTAAAACAGTTGCACCCAAGTTGCACCCGATCTAGGATAACAAGACTGGCACGGAACAGTCACCGGCGATTTATTCGAATTATTTTCAAACTAACAGAACAATGCCAATGAATCAACACTGAACATGCTGATCAAATCTATCCTTTTGGGTGGCGGAAATCAATATCGGTGAGTTCAAACGATGCTGTTATACTGAATAACAAAACAAACGAGAATATGTTTACATAAAACGGCGCCAGAAAACTTAAAACCCTCTAGGCATTTCTTAGTAAAACGGGACGACAAGCGGTTTAGGGTGACTTGTACTTACACCCTATATCGACAACTCAACAATACTCTATGGGGTTCACAGTGATATACTTCCAAATTAATCATTATGCGTTATACGAACAACACAATAAACACGAATATGCTTAATGGAACAGTGCCAATTTCAGAAAATATTGGCAAACAGGAGAATTACAAAAGCAACAAAATGGCGCTCAAACGTGTTCAATCTGGTTAAATCTTGTTAATTAGCATAATGATGATGGCATAATAAATGTAATGATAGTTTCCACCACGTTGGCTATAAGGCTTCTAATGGTGGCATTTGACTTTTCATCAAATGATTTGGTTGCGTAGCAACAAGATTGCCACGACGGGTTTCCTTAGCAGTGGGTGTAACCATGTGCATAGAGGCAACGTAGTTGTACTTACAAACAATATCGATAACTCAACAATACTATATGGAGTTCACAATGATACAATTCAAAATTAGTCATTTGTCATCATTCTGTAGGTGAAGGTATTGATTTCCTGGCCAAATCAATCCCCTAGCTCACCTATAAAGTCGAACGTGCCTTTTTGTCAACAACATAAACTCATACCACTTTAACGAAATTAAATAGTGTCGTATGCTATTGTTACACCCATTGACATTGGTGCTGGTCATTTTGAGCCATTTTGCATACACCGGTGGATGCGAATAGTGATTTCCTGACCAAAACATTATCCCACCCTTTCAGATAGCGAGCGTCTATTCTGTCAAACAAATGCATGTTAAGATATAATTGCAACGCATTAACCATATTTAATTACTGTACGTGTAACGTACTGTGTCTGGGGAGAAAGGTGTCTATCATACTGAGCACGGCGACGGTAACGCAGCCGGTGTTCGTAATTTAAACTCAGCCGCACATTGACCATTCTACTGTCGAATACGCATGCGCTGTACGGTCAAGACCAACACCTGCAGACAAGCTGAATCCTGCCCAACACGAGTGCTGCCGAATCGTAGCGGGCTGTCTGAAACCTACCAACATAGACAGCCTACATCTGCTGGTTGCCATATCTCCCCCGGACATCAGGCAGACTGTTGTTAGCCGCACATAATGATCAATACAAGTGGCAGACACAAAACACGAACTACACAATCACCTGCTTGTTGTGAGCCGACGGAAATGCTTCATGAACGCCACGAAACCGCTGAACTCATTGCACAGCGGCACCAGAATCGGCCGTGAAAATACGACCGTGAGGAGGTGGCGGTACACTGACGAGATTAGTTAAATGTGACTGCGGAGAACTGCGGCGCATCTAAGATCTCGCAAAGGGGAGGCCAAAGGGGAGGCCACGTAGCGGTTACAGAAAAATACGGTAAAAATCAAATTAAGCAAAAGGGGGTCACGGCCCAGTGCCCTCTACAAATACGCCACTGACGGAGAAGACCAGACAACGTCCCACCTCCTGTGCTGCCGACTACTGGACGGTCCATGCACACGGATTTGTCTACTCACTGTCGCGGACCGGGCAAAGGCATGCGCTCGAAGGTGGCAACACCTCGTGCGAGGGACACAATGAGTCGAAGAAGCCGCACACTGCATGACTGAACAAAATCCGGCGCATACAATCGTCGACAGTCGTCCCGTATGAGTCGAGTATGACTGTCTTGACTGACTGCACACTGCTACGACTGATCACAACGGCAGATCGTATCATTTTTGCAAACCACGATCCGCCACCAATTGTTGGTCGTCGAACTGCAACGATCAACACAATCGCTGTTCTCCTTTTGGCTTATTCCTTTCATCTCGAAAATCGATATCAGGACATAATCCCCAGGATAATATCCTCCGCTAACATCACCCGGACAATACTCACCAAAAAAAGAATCCCCATAGGCAAAAGCTACAATGCAAATGCATCTAAAAATTATAACCGCGCGTTTGTTCACGCCTGTTTGTTCACGACTGTTCAAGACTTCGGCTTCAACATGTTGAGTCGGCACGACTGATGCTAAAGCGACTTACAAGTGGGAGAATCGTGATCAATCGCAATCGCAAACGTGCGCACCCTCGGGCTTTACCAGAGCTACCAAATGTAAATTCCACGCACATTGGCTGTTTCAATGAATAATTAACACAAACAAGCTTATTTCCATGCACGTGTTCATATACTATATTATATTATTTCCAAGCACGCGTTGACAGGCTGATAGCCCTGAGCGTAAATTCTTGTCATCGTCGGTGAAGCACGCGTAAATGTCACTTATGATTATCGGCAGACAGCCCTCATGACAGCCCCATGTCTCCCTGCCAGAGTGGTCATGGTATGGGTATGGTTGGTGTGAGTCACGGGCGCTGGTCCCGCTCCTCGTTGGCACACTGACTGTCAATGGACCACCCATTGACATTTGAGCCAACGAATGACGTGCATGAAAAAGCCTAAAAGGCTACATGGGCAATCAACCAGGCACATACTGAAATAGTTGTTAATTTATGAATGCTTTCCAGTAGTGGAATATTTAGGGGGCATTGGGCCATGACCGCCTTTGGTGAAACATTGAGATTTTGTTCGTATGTAACATGTTGCGCCACCTTATGGTAGCTTGATAAACTAATGGGTGTCTAAGTTTGCCCTCCCTTTGACCTTCCCATTTGTAAGACCCTAGATACGCCACTGCTTGGCAGTGTATAAAGCGCCATACCCGGTAGAAATTTGAATGACTAGACGTGCTGCCACCTAGTGTCCTGTTGGACATTGCCCCTTTCAGTGTTTGGACCCGCCCATGTCTCTGCTTTACCCTCCCTTTGCAGCTTTTACTGAGTGACGTCACGACGGTATACACCTTGTCCCACTCAGCGATGATAACGCACGCAAGGGACTTGAATAAAATCTACAAGACTATTAATGCAAATTTCCTTTAGTTTATTGAACTGTTAAGATTAATAAGCTGCTTCATAAAATTGCAACTAATATATTTATCTGTGTGTGCGTGCGTGCGTGCGTGCGTGTGTGCTTGCGTGTGTGCGTGTGTGTGTGCGTGCGAGGACCAAAGTGTGTTCAAATTACAGAAACAAACTGTGTCTTTGGACTTTGACTCGCTCTAAATGCTCTAAACATGTTCACACAACCAAAAGTGTTAAGTGCTATCAAAAGACATGTACACGGAATGTTTGTACATATATATATATATATATATATATATATATATATATATATATATATATATATATATATATATATATATATATATATATATATATATATATATATATATATATATATATATATATATATATTTATATATATATATGTGTGTGTATATGTGGAACACAAAGAAAACGCTGAGAAAGCATCGAATAGCAGACCCACCCGAAGTAACAGAAAAACATCGGAAAAACAGATGCATAAATCAGCTATCACAGATCACATGACTCAACAGAATCACATAGTAGACTGGGAGGGGGCCACATTTGTAGACTGGGAGTCGGACTGGAGAACAAGAGGCATCAAATACGCGATATGGATAAGAAAAAACAAAGACAGCATGAATCGAGATGAGGGCCGGTACTGACTTTCACATATCTATGTAGATATCCTTAAGGGCCACCCAGGACACGGCCGCCGGGGACACAAACCAGAGAGATACGTCTGCGTAGAATGACTACCGTGTCGCCATCTAGCGGTAGTCGTCTGAAGAAGATTGCTGATAGCAGTCGAAATGTCAGGGGAAGAAAAAAGTAAACTGACTGTGAAATAAGTAAAAATATGACTCATGCGAGGAGCGATACGGCGAGGCAGCTGACTAAGTACTATTGAGTGCCAAATAAGCGTCCCTATACGCGTATTTATTTGATGAAAAATGCCATATATTTCCTATATATACGCCTTATTTCGCACTATACGGTTATTAGATTTATACATTTATACCGGTCTATATTCTTCGATAATCGTGGCTAATTCTGGAGCTGCATGTGGCTACCTTTGATGGCTAAGATAATGATAAAAATCACAATGTTATCAAAAACATTACCGTATTACCCCACCAGTACAAACAATCGACACAGTTTTGGCAGCACGTGTGCACACCTGTGCAAGCAGATTTTCACTAGCTTCATTAATTGAATAGTCATGGTCATTTCCAAATGGTTTTTGATCTTTCGAAGCGATAAATGCCCACCCGTGTTGTTCCTAGTTTGGAATGCGAGATTGACTTTTCTAGCATAACCCAGATCTAGGCCTTTCAGGATACACTTCAGTAATTTACCCTTGGAAATGTTGAAATTTGGCTACTTTAGTTGCACCACGCTCTGTGGCATGTGCATGTAATTTGTAACAGCGCCCTGGTGTAATGTCTAGAAAGCTACACATACATTATCAAAAATAAACATGCAACGTTGATGTGTAGCAACACTGATGTAGCAAACTCTTGTGTAAAAGAGTTGGGGTTCTGAAAAGAGTCATTTGTTTTATTGCTTTGGAATGAGACGACAACGTTCACGTTTCTTTGTGTCAGTTTGGCGAGGGGTTCAACATACTGCATTGATTCTGTGAAGAAGTGTGCCGTGGGAAGTTCGCTGCCAAAGCGAGGCCATCACGTTGCTTGGAGCCTCTCATTGGTAGTACCTGTGGAAGAGAAAACACAGAGCATCAGAAATGTGTCTGGACATATCTTTGTAAGACCAAGTCTAACTTCACTGACAGACTTCCCGATCTAACTAAGCTGACTTGCACATATCTGATTTCAAAGAAATGTTATTGCATGCTGTTTTTTTGCATTTATTTAGTGGTTGGAATGTTGAACCATTTTGCAAAGTGCATGATCTCAGATGGAAATTTAATATTGTTATCTTCAAATATGTAAAACTGTTTTTCGTGTATACATTTTGAGTCATGACAAGGCATTTTGGCTTTGTTAATGTCTAAATGTGTACCTCTAACATCTCTCAGTTACTACTAGCTGCCACACCTAAACTGTCCTTATTAATTCGTTCACAGTAGGTCAAAATACCAGTTTGAAACGTGCTCCATTCAGATAATGATTCATATCATACCCACAAATCACATCACTCTTCCAAACAATTTAGGTTTTCATAACTTCCAAGAACAATATGGTGAGTCCTGGCTTCACACAGTTGATACGTCAGAACAGAATAAATTTTTTTACAAAATAACTATCTCAGCATTCCTCCAAGCATAATGTGTGGGTTTGTCTACCATGCCAGTGGGGGGCGGTACCATGCCAGTGGGGGGCCGTACCATGCCAGTGGGGGTCGTACCATGCCAGTGGGGGGCCGTACCATGCCAGTGGGGGCCGTGCCATGCCAGTGGGGCCGTACCATGCCAGTGGGGGGCCGTACCATGCCAATGGGGGCCGTACCATGCCAGTGGGGGCCGTACCATGCCAATGGAGGGCCGTACCATGTCAATGGAGGGCCGTACATTGCCAGTGGGGGGCCGTACCATGCAAGTGGGGGCCGTACCATGCCAGTGGGGCCGTACCATGACATTGGGGGCCGTACCATGTCAGTGGGGCCGTACCATGCCAGTGGGGGCCGTAACATGCCAGTGGGGCCGTATCATGCCAGTGGGGGCCGTACCACGCGAACGTAATTATGAATAACATGAATAACTTAAACTGCTCAAACAAATTGTGAATCTCTACAATAATGTGGTTGATATGTTTTATCTGGTTGTGAACATGGAAGTGTCTTCTGTACTCAAACGCTGACATATTTTAAATGAAGCAACAGGTTTACAGATTATCAAAGTAGCTTTATGTATACCATCAGTGGGATTTCAGTGCTCCTAATTTAATTTTAAACAGGAGAATGTTGGTGTCTACCTTTGGTGGTTTGATATCATCAGTAAATATCGGTATTGTAAATTATATTCCAGAAAGAGTTAACAGTAATATAAAAATAATTGCTGATCACACCACATTATTCAGAATATTAAAAACCAATTAAAAAGTGAACTAAAAACAGGTTGTCGCTGCACCCCAACAAATAATTATGGAAACATTATAAAAGGCTAACTATTAGCTAATGCAATATGCCCATTATTTTTAAATAAGTGTGAGCCAGTCCCTTTTCCAGAGGACAGACACTGACGCGCCTAGCCTGAGGACAGACACTGACGCGCCTAGCCTGAGCTTTTAACAATAACATTAAATTTTTACTGTAGTATTATTATCAATCTCTGTCACTGTTTATTGTATTTGCCTGTTTATCACTTACTTGAACTAGTAATACTAATTACTTGTTTGGGTGTAAACTAAATGCCTGCTGCTATTCTTACACTGATTGCATATTTGCTACTTGGAATGTTTACACTTTGTGAGTTTGTCTTTGACAGCTACTAGCGATGCCGACGGCCTAACACAGTGAATAACAATAATGTCAATGACTGAAACAACTTACCTCAAGTCAAATGGGAAACTGTATGACTTGTCCGTGTCCGTGTCCATTGAAAAACATGATAACTTAGGTACTGCAATAATTGACTTGGTCTTAGATTCAAAACGTGAGACAGGAACAAAAAGGTTGTCAGTGAAGTGACTGCATCTCGCCCCTTTTGCCCCTGCCGGCAACCCTACACATAAACGCATGTTAATGACACTAATTATAATTAATTATAATTACTTACCATTGTTCCCTCCATTTTGTCCAGACTGTCTGCAGGGATTTGCTGATTAGAAATGTTAAGAAAGGAGCCAGATCAACTGCCGGATTTGCTGACTAGAAATGTTAAGACGGGAGCCAGCTGAGTAGCCAGGTCCTTCAGTATATTAGAGACTGACTCGAGTCGCCCATTTTCATGACTTCCGACATAACTTGGAATTCAAAGAGATGACTCGAGACTTGACTTGGACTAGGTAAATCACTTGAAACTTGACTTGACTTGCCAGTTTGTGACTTGCCAACATGTTTGGTGGCTCGAAACGTACGCAACACGAGACAATGTCTTGTGACAAGCGGCACCAAAACAATAATTATGAAGTACTTATTATAATTGGCTAGTGTTGTGGCAGGGCTGTACCCGCCTAAATTTCCAGATAAAAATAGAAAAGCCACAATTAATAATCATGACAACTGTTGAAACCTGGTGACCTGGAACTTGACTTGGAATTTAGAGAGATGAATTGAGACTGGACTGGAGGTAATCGATTTGAGACTTGACTTGACTTGCAGGTCAATGACTTGAGACTTGAGACAATCCCTAATCACCAGTTTATGTATGTATGCTGCGTAAGTATATCATGCCGCTGTGGCAATATCATGTAGCCATTCCATAGCATATTGTTCTGTTCTCATGCAATTTCAGAAGTATTTCTGTTTTTTCAAGGTGAACACAAACGGGGTGATTTCCTTCATTAATGAGGTTCGTAGCTACTCGCCTAACCCTTTTCCTCTGGCGGGACAATTGCGCATGATAGCGGCACTTTGGACGGATATAGACACAAGCAGGAATGGTGGTCGGGCATACTTTCGGGAAACGACAGACGCTGACTTGCTTCAACGAGCAACCAACGACGTGAGGTCAGCATTCGGTGCACTGACCCAGTTTACTGCTACCTGGGTGTTCGTCGCCACGTGGCACAAAGTGACCTATTATGGCGGCTCGTCTTCCACGCCAGTAAGTTTGTGTCTGTTTTTTTATTATCTATATACACCAGGCCCATCAGGGTTTTGAAAATAGGGGTTCGAGCGTACGCAATCGGGGATTTCGGGGATGATTTCTGAAAAAAATGTACGGTTAAAAAAATTCTCAAAAGTGGGTTCGACCCCTCCCCCCTCCAGGATGGGCATGCATAGCTGCATTCGTCAGCACAAATAAACAAATGTGAATTAATTTTCAAAATCTGAAGCAGAAACGACATGTTTACATGTCTTGGTATAGTGTGTTGATTAGTTCCTTATTAGAAAGACAAGGAGAAGATTCTCGTACGGTGGGCTGAACACTTCAACAGCGTCCTGAACCGCCCTTCATCCATCAACAATGAAGTCATAAACCGTCTCCCCCAAGTGCCCATCAATGAAGCGCTGGATGATCAACCGACTTTGCTTGATACCCAGAAAGCGATTCGTCTACTCTCCAGTGGCAAGGCTCCTGGTTCAGACTCCATTCCAGCCGTGGTCTACAAGGAAGGTGGCTCAGCTTTGACTGAAAAGCTCCATCAGCTGTTTCTACTCATGTGGCAGCAGGAGACGATCCCCCAGGAGTTCAAATATGCTTCTATCATACACCTATACAAGCGAAAAGGAAATCAAAAGGTCTGCGACAACCACTGATGTATATCCTTGCTCTCCATTGCAGGCAAGATACTTGCCAGCATCCTGCTTAACCGTCTCACAGCGCACCTTGACCAGGGACTCCTACCAGAGAGCCAGTGTGGATCCCGGAAAGAGCGCGGGACCACCGACATGGTGTTTGCTGCAAGGCAGCTGCAAGAGAAATGTCAGGAGCAGAACTCTGACCTGCTCTCTACCTATGTCGACCTGACCAAGACCTTCGATACGGTTAGCAGAGAGGGTCTGTGGAAGATCATGGCCAAGTACGGATGCCCACGGTAGTTTATCTCCATGGTGCAGCAATTCCACGCTGGCATGCAAGCACAAGTTCAGGACAACGGTGAGACATCTGAGCCATTTCCTGTCTCTAACGGCGTCAAGCAGGGCTGCGTCTTAGCACCAACACTGTTCAGCCTCGTGTTTTCCGCAATGCT
The DNA here is from genome assembly GCA_963662155.1 of Lamellibrachia columna. Lineage (NCBI taxonomy): Eukaryota > Metazoa > Annelida > Polychaeta > Sabellida > Siboglinidae > Lamellibrachia > Lamellibrachia columna. The sequence continues at coordinate 43,624,316 of OY759269.1, read as the reverse complement.
GACAGACGCTTTCAGAGACGGTAACGTTGGAATCGACCTCAGGTACCGTACAGATGGCAAGCGGTTCATCCTCAGGAGGCTTCAAGCAAAAACCAAGGTCAAGACAGACATCATCAGGGACTTCCTGTTTGTTTCCTGAATTGCAAGGGCCAGCATGACCTTCGGCAGACTACAGGCCAATGTTTGGAACAGACGAGGCATTAGTCTACAGACCAAGCTGAAGGTGTACAGGGCAATAGTACTCCCCACGCTGCTGAACGCATGTGAATCATGGACAGTGTACCAACGCCATGCCAAGAAGCTAAACCACTTCCACACAACATGCCTCAGGAAACTCCTCAACATCAAGTGGCAGGACAGGATTCAAGACACTGAGGTACTTGCCCAAGCAGACTTACCCAGCATCTATACCATCCTAATGCAGTCCCAGCTATGCTGGGCAGGACATGTAGCCCGCATGCCAGACCATTGGCTCCCAAAAAGGCTCTTCTATGGCGAACTACAGCAAGGAAAGCGATCCCATGGAGGCCAGAAGAAGCGCTTCAAAGACACTCTAAAAACATCCCTGAAAGCGTTTGCCATCACCCCTGACTCCTGGGAACAAACAGCCATGGACCGGGCCATGTGGCGTTCCTCCGTGCACAAAGGCTCCAATATATGCGAGGCCAACAGGACCGCTGCAGCAGAGCAAAGGAGGCAAGCCAGGAAAGCCCGAGCCAGCAATCCGCAGGATGACGTCCCCCTCATCCCATGTCCTAACTGCCAACGTACCTTCCGTGCACGGATTGGCCTTGTCAGCCATCTGCACACTCCAGATCCAGCCCCAACTACCCCCAGATGACTAGAGTGGTCCTCGTCGACTCGACGGACGAACATATAGATTAGAAAGAACATCACTCAACGTATGTTGTTCACTGGTCACAACGCTAATGTTGTGCTACCTGTATCCTTTGGTATTAATCGTTTCGCCTACGTTCAGTGTGTGTACCATATGCCAGAAATTAATTCCAAAACATAAGCTGATGTTAAATGAAAATGCAATATTGTTCAGTAGTATCGTCGCAATACAAATTACTATAAGCATTCCATAAGTACTGTAATTACTCCTGTTGTAGAAATCACAGGCTCACTTGTAATTGTGATTTAAGTGTACATCAGAATTTGTTTAGGTATTGATAATGTGCATGTGGTAAGTGGCGATTAATTTTAATATAGTCACAATAGTAGATAATGTTTTGTCTTTCACAGGTGAGCACATTCCAAATCGTGATGATTTCAAATAGCCATATGTCATTCGCGATTATGAACTATGGCGATATCAACTTTGCCAACCTCAATGGAGGCAGATATGCGCAGGTAAGACTAACACTTGAGCTTAGAGAGAAGACAATTCTTAATCTTTCATTCTCCTTTGTTGTTTGCAGCACTTGTTGATGTCTTTGCTGTGTCTATCTCTCTGTCTGTATGTATGTCTGTCTCTTTGTCTCTATGTCTGTATATCTGCATGTCTCTTTAAAATGTATGTCTGTCTCCTAAGAAATGTATGTCTGTCTGTTAAAAAGTTATAGTTCTTATGTGAAAAGGAATCAAGTAAACCTGTTTCAATATCAGTTTCATGAAATTAATGAAGAGATCAAAATTAAATAAAAAATTGGTCACAAAAACTTGCTGTGATCATGATGGCATTTCTTTGAAAAACTAAAATACATAAAATGCCTCATAATTGAATCTCTAACATTAATTGTAAAACAAATTTTAAATGCTGGAATTTTCACAGAGAAACTAACAATTGCAAAAGTTATTCCAATTTAAAAAATGATAATGACACACTGTTTAGTAACTGTAGGCCTATATCATTATTACCAGTAATTTCCAAAGTTATCGAAAAAGGTAATGCATAATTAAATTTATTCGTTCTTTACTGAATACAGACTTTGTTATGCAAGCCAGAATGGCTTCACAACTGGTCATTCAACAGAATATGCACTTTTGGAAGTACTGGACAGAATAATAACGGCGTTGGAGTCAAATGAAACACCAATTAATATATTTCTAGATTTATCCAAAGCATTTGATACTTCATGTAATTTTATTAAGCAAGTTAAATCACTATGGTATAAATGGCACAGCTCTGAACTTAATGGAAAGCTATTTGTGTAATAGAAACCAATATGTAGTGTTTACTGATACACTATCAGACATCTTGCCTGTTACATCAGGTGTGCCTCAAGGTACCATACAAAGTCCACTTCTCTTTATAATATACATAAATTAAATGATTTACCAGAGGCAAGCTAGATATTAAAATGTGTTATGTATGCAGATGATACAACTCTTTTTTTGTAAAATACGGTCGTCTAACACATGTGATGAAAATGTGGAACATCAAATAAACACTGAATTAAACAAGGTATGTGAATAGCTAAAGATAAAAACATTGTTTCTTAATATTAAAAGGTCAAAATATGTTTGGTTCCAAGTGGCAAATAAGAAAACCAAATCTTTTTCGCTCAAGATATATGACATAAGCATTGAAAGAGTTGGAACAATCGTATTTAAAACATCTCAATAAAATGCTGGAAAAGTATGGGTATTTTAAATTAACTAAAACGCCTTTTAACCACCCATATAAATTTATTTTATATGATTCATTAATGTTGATACACGTAAATTATGGTATAATGGCCTGGGGCTTTAATATGATAGAATAAGCATACTTAAAAAAAAAACGTTACCAGAATAATACGTTTAATAAATATAATGCACACACAGAACCTCTTTTTAAAAAATGTCAAGTACTGAAGGGAAATGACATCCTTCAAATACAGGAATTGAAATGTTATTATAAATTCGTCAAGTAAAATTACCGTTTATTAAAAACAATTACCGTTTTTGTCCTAATCGGTCCTGTCACAACTATTTGCCAATAGATGCATTATGTATGTCATATCATTAATTGTAATTAACACTTGGAATCTAATAAAAACTAAGATTGTTACAAAAAGTTTACATGGTTTTTCCTGTTATGTTAAGAAAGACTTTTTACAAAATTACCAAAACCTCTGTTCAGTACCAAACTGCTATATATGTCAACGAATTCATTAGTTGCACCTCCCTGGTCTGTTACTCTGTTATTTTATGTAAACGTAACTCTGCATAAGCATTTCCTATAATGCACTAAACTTAATTTTTTTTAAATGTCTGCGTAGAAAAAATATTTAATTTTGACTCCTTTTTTTAGAATCCTTCCAAAAGTGATATTATTTTTGATAGAGAATCAATGCATTTCTGTTTTTTCTCTCATGGAAGATGTTTAAATGTATTAATTTATTAAGTTGAATTAATTTGGGTGGCTGCTACGATAGCTATAAATTTTGGTATTTGCAGCAGTGTGTGACTCGTTAAAATATGCTTTTTTAAACCACAGTTAGCAGAAAGGAATATTCGTGTTAATGCATTTTTTTGTATTTTGTTTGTTTGTTGTTTGTTTGTTTTTTATTACAATGAACTAATTAATGCAATTTTGTTTCCTTAAGATAAGGTAATTTAATCTTGGATATTGTTATAAAAGATTGCTTGTTAATGGTAACTGTGGCAATGTTATGTTTGTATTGCTTTGGGTTCAATAAACGTTTCTGATTCCGATTCTCTCTCTCCCTCCCTCCCTCCCTCCCTCCCTCCCTCCCTCCCTCCCTCCCTCCCTTTCTCCTAATACTTCTGCAACTTCAGGTTGGTTTTAATGCGGGTGACGGGGTGCGTGCCTTCTCCGTACCTGGATCTTTGACGAGTGACATACTCAACATTGGATCCACGACTAATGTTGACGTTCAAGGCCGATGGATGTTCCGACTTGACACAAGTGTCATCACCATCGATGGATGTTAGTAAAGCGTTCGCCAGTAGGGCTGATATAACACGAGCGTAACCTCACGATTTGACCAGTAGAAGTATATAATTAATGAATAAGTGTACTGCAGTAGCCTCTGTCGAATATATGATTTCGATCACTCGATTACGTAACATTTGTTGATGCGATGACGTAATGACAGTGTTTGTGGCATTGGCATTTATAGGTAATGGTAGTGGTAGTGGAAATGGTAGGTAGTGGTAGTGGTTGTAGTACTAATAGTGATATTAGTGATAGTAGCAATGTTTTTCTCGTTGGTAGTGGTCTTGGTAATGCTAGTGGTAGTGATAGTGATTGTAGTAGTGGTATTTTTGGTGGTGGTGGTGGTGGTGGTGGTGGTGGTGGTGGTGGTGGTGGTGGTGGTGGTGGTGGTGGTGGTGGTGGTGGTGGTAGTTGTGGTAGTAGTAGTAGTAGTAGTAGTAGTAGTAGTAGTAGTAGTAGTAGTAGTAGTAGTAGTAGTAGTAGTAGTAGTAGTAGTAGTAGTAGTAGTAGTAGTAGTAGTAGTAGTAGTAGTAGTAGTAGTAGCAGTAGTAGTAGTAATAGTAGCAGTAGTAGTAGTAATAGTAGTACTCCTATAGTGGTCGTGATTGTGGTAGCAGTACTCCTATTGTGGTGGTGGTGGTGGTGCTGGTGGTAGTACTCCTATAGAAACACTTACAAAACAAACAAACATGTAGAAATATGCCTTTATTACCGCGTGGTTATTTATTTAAGACATTAACTGACGCGTATGCCGCTCCAGCCACCTAAGAGATCAACAAAAACAATATGCCTACCAATTATCGGTCTATCTTGCAGCTGTACTCTGTTACAATGGACCCCTCGCGCACGGAAGCACGAACACCAGCAGTAATTCCGTTGGTTCGGTCGCGAACTTCTCTTGCGATCACGGATACCGCTTAAACGGCTCCGAGCAGCGCTGGTGCACGGAAGATGGGACTTGGGACGGCACAGACGCCAGCTGTGTTGGTCGGTAAATTGTAATGCAGGAATTAATGTAATTGGGTCTGAGAAATAAAGTCACTGAAATAAAAGTTATACGAAATAAAAGCACAGGCGTAGCTATGGAAAGGCAGTCACATAATCTAGACAAAGAACAGCAGCACTGATGTAAGATCGGCAGCAATGACGTCGTCGATTCAGTTGTAACATTCTCCTGCGACTACGGTTCGGCTCTGCGGAATTGCACGGATCAGGAGACTTGGGACGGGGAAGTAGCCATGTGTGTAGGTCAGTATACGTTTCACTAGAGTGAATCCGGTAATTACGCTGTAGTATGTTAATCTTTGAAATACATGCAATTAAATAATATTGCCAGTTTAAGTTTAACTATGACATTTACATCATTTACTTAGTAATTATCATTTACATGTAGAGATTCACTGTGGCTCTTTGGAGACGCCGACAAATGGCAGTAAGATCGGCAGCAATGACGTCGTCGATTCAGTTGTAACGTTCTCCTGCGACTACGGATTTCGCCTAAACGGTTCGACTCTGCGGAATTGCACGGATCAGGAGACTTGGGACGGGGAAGTAGCGACGTGTGTAGGTCAGTATACGTTTCACTGGTATGAATCCGGTAATTATGTTGTAGTATATTGATCTTTGAAATACATGCAATTAAATATTATTGCCAGTTTAACTATGACAGTATGAGGTGAAAAGATTCTTTATTTTTTATAAACGAACAATTGAACAACACAAAGGTCACGCCGTCAAACGGCAGTCAGATCGTTAGCAATTATATTGTGGACTCTGATGCGACCTTCTCTTTCGATCGCGGATACCGACTAACTGGTTCCACGCAACTAATATGCACGTAAACTGGAAATTGGAATGATCCATAAAGTGATTGTGTCAGTTGATTTTCCCTTTAGAATGATTGGGCTAATGTTATTAACATTGTGTCAACATTATTGCATTGGGAAGTCATTAGAAAGGTATTTATCAATATTCCACCTGTGTTGGTCAATCTATTTACACAGTGGAGAAAATGTTGCATGTTAACAGGGCAGACAAAATTAGTCCTGAATCGCCAACATGTGCAACATAAAACTTTTAAATCGACAACAATCGGGTGGTGTTTTTAAACATCCCTTAGATATAGAAATTTAGACAACAATGCGCTTTATATGAGTACAGATGTAGTGAGACAAGTAGAGAAGTTGATTATATAGAAAGAAATGTTAAAAACTGTCAACTTTATGACAAATCGTGTTTAAGGGGCCCGTTTTGTACGTTGTTCCCCTATATTAAATACATTGTTTCGGATGTTTGATCTACATTGCTAACAGTAAGGGTTTAAGATACGTTTCTTTTATGATTTCTTTGCAGGAATCCCGTGGTGCGGAATATTGTTGACGCCAGGTAACGGTAGCAAGAACGGCGACAGTGATATTATCCAGTCCGTAGCTACGTTCTCCTGCAACTACGGATTTGTCTTAAATGGATCGGCACAGCGAACTTGCACGGAAGAGAAAATGTGGAGCGGAGAAGAAGCCGTCTGTTCCGGTTAGCTTATCTATTAAATGCGCTATATTAATTTATTTGTGTATATACGTGCAATCTCGTGCATAGCCTCAAAATGACACAAAATCTTATCTTATTTAATGTGTGAAAAAATTACAGTTACACATTTCTAAGCTTATATCGGTTTTACAGAGAACGGCAGTGAACCGCTATTATAATATATTTGCAGTGTTGCACTGTGGCTCTTTAGAGACGCCGTCAAATGGCAGACAGGACAGCAGCACTGATGTCGTCGACTCAGTCGCGACGTTTTCGTGCGACTATGGATTTCGCCTTGATGGTTCGGCTCAGCGAAGTTGCACGAATGACGGAGACTGGACCGGAACAGAAGCCACCTGTGTTGGTTAGTCTGTTTACACAGTGGAGAAAATGTTGCATGTTAACAAGGCAGAGAAAATTAACCCTTCTGAATCGCCAACATGTGTAACATGAAATGTCTAAAGCGACAACAATTGGATGGTGTTTTGAAACACCCCTTAGATATAGAAATTTAGACATCGAGGCGCTTTATATAAGTACATATGTAGAGAGACAGTTGGAGACAATTATTATATAGAAAGAAATGTTTTAATAAAACATGTCAACTTTATGACAAACCTTGTTTAAGGGGCCCGTTTTGCATGTTATTCCCCTATATTAAATATTAAGTTTCAGATGTTTGATCAACATTGCTAGCAGTATTAAGTATTAATTAAGTCGGGTGGAGAAGCATTTCCATTATTTATTTAGTTGTTATCATTTACATGTAGAGATTCACTGTGGCTCTTTGGAGACGCCCACAAATGGCAGTAAGATCGGCAGCAATGACGTCGTCGATTCAGTTGTAACGTTCTCCTGCGACTACGGATTTCGCCTAAACGGTTCGGCTCTGCGGAATTGCACGGATCAGGAGACTTGGGACGGAGAAGTAACGACGTGTGTAGGTCAGTAGAGTGAGTCAGGTAATCATGGTGTAGTATATTAATCTTTGAAATACATGCAATTAAAAATTATTGCCAGTTTATCTATTACAGTATGGGTTGAACAGATTATTTGTTTTTAATAAACGAACAATTGAACAAAACAATGGTGTCCTCAATATTGTAATTTGTTTGCTGAGATCCATTGTGGCCCCATGGTCACGCCGTCAAACGGCAGTCAGGTCGCCAGCAATGATGTGGTGGACTCTGTTGCGACCTTCTCTTGCGATCGCGGATACCGACTAACTGGTTCCACGCAACGATCATGCACGGAAACCGGAAATTGGAACGGTCCAGAAACTGACTGTGTCGGTCAGTTGATTTTCCCATTAGAAGATTGTTTTTAATGCATTCTGTTATTCATGCAAAGTTTACATTGCATTGGGAAACTTTACAATTTCGTTCACCCCACTTTGCCCCAGTTCACTTAGCTGTATAAACTAGTATATGTAGATACACTCTGGTATCCCAGTGATTATAAGAATTATCAGAATTAAGAGGATTCAAGAAGAAATTGCAGCGTGACTGGATGCTTTAATGGAAGTTGATATGGTGCTTGTGTGAACATTGCTGTCGGAGACAAAGTGTAACGTGCTCTGAGCAACGAATGTTGGAGGGCGCGGTATAAATTGAACGTTCTGTTGATTTATATTATGTAAAATTTGTTTAATCCTTACTCACATTTTGCAAATTTTTTGGTAAATAACCAGGAGAGCCATAATATTTGTTTGTAGAGATCCACTGCGGTTCTTTGTCAGCACCGTCAAATGGTAACATAATCGGCAGCAATGACGTCGTCGACTCGGTTTTGATGTTCTCCTGCGACTATGGATTTCGACTAAGCGGTTCTGCACAGAGAAGTTGTATGGAGACTGGCGTTTGGAACGACACCGATGCCATATGTGATGGTGAGTAGAGCAACACGACAAATATTTGTTTTAGGGTGCTCTTAGGAAATGTTCCCCATTTATGTTACACAGTCTTTACTGTAGCTGGCCTATGACAACTTGTGAATAAATCTACCAAGGTATCACTTGTTTATAGGCAAGGGATGTTTAATTAATAACGGGGCATTGCAACGACCCATTCATCCCAAAGTGTCGACTCGCTCTTCGCACTGTGGACAATGCTCACCATGTAGCTGGGTATTGGTCGTATGGTCCAGTCATCTGACAGATTCCGAGTGTGGCATCCATCGATCCAATCTTCGATATTGCACATTACAGTTTGATAAGCTTTCTCCAGTTCTACACTGGAGGGTGATATTTCATAGGCCATAAAATATATCAAATATACATTCCCGATGGATATAGTCGAAGGCTTTGGAGAAGTATGTAAAACGATCGCCAGAGATAGTTGAGTTCCCTTCATACCCTCAGTGATACGTGCCAGTGCACGCATCAGTGTCATAGTAGACCTTGCATATCTAAAATTATTTTGATTCCAGCGTTGGAGAGGCTCAACCGGGGCATACATTATTACATTTTTAATGTACACGATCTCACTGTATTTGTGTTTAACTGTGCAGTTGTGTTTGTGTTTGATGTTTCCCTCACACTACCCTGCAATATAGTCTTCATATATTTCTAACTGTAATAATTATCTTACGTTTTCGTACGTCGCACCGTTTTTGACAATGGAATTAACCTTTTCATGACCTAGTCTTGCTTTCACATTTCCAAAGTAAAAAACAACTGCCATGTTGTTGTCGTGATTTCTCTGTAGAGATTCACTGTGGCTCTTTGGAGACACCATCAAACGGCAGCAAGATCGGCAGCAATGACGTCGTCGACTCGGTTATGATGTTCTCCTGCGACTATGGATTTCGACTAAGCGGTTCTGCACAGAGAAGTTGTATGGAGACTGGCGTTTGGAACGGCACCGATGCCATCTGTGATGGTGAGTAGAGTAACACGACAAATACTTGTTTTAGGGTGCTCGTAGGAAATATTCCTATTTATGTTACATACCCTTTATTGCAGCTGGCCTATGAAAACTTGTAAAAGAATCTACCAATATGTAACTTGTTTTGAGACAATGAATGTTTAATTAAGAACTGGGGGTATTGCAACTACCTTTTCATTCACCGCAACACGTTCTTATCGTCTCCTTCTTAGCACTGTCGACAATGCTCGTAGGTCACCATGTTGCTGGGCATTGGTCGTATGACCTTGTCATCTGACAGAATCCGAGTGTGGCGTCCATCGATCCAATCTTCGATATTGCGCATACCAATTTGATAAGATTTCTCCAGTTCTACACTGGAGGGTGATATTTCATAGGCCATAAAATATATCAAATATACATTCCCGATGGATGTAGTCGAAGGCTTTGGAGAAGTATAAAACGATCGCCAGAGATAGTTGAGTTCCTTTCATGCCCTCAGTGTTACGTGCCAGTTCACGCATCAGTGTCATAGTAGACCTTGCATGTCTAAAGCCATTTTGATTCCAGCGTTGGAGTGGATCAACGTGGCCAGCGTTGGAGTGGCATACATTATTAATTTTTTTATGTACACGATCTCACTGTATTGGTGTTTAACTGTGCAGTTGTGTTTGTGTTAGATGTTTCCCTCACACTACTCTGCAAACAGAGTCTTCATATATTTCTAACTGTAACAATTATCTTACGTTTTCGTACGTCGCACCGTTTTTGACAATGGAATTAACCTTTTCATGATCTAGTCCTGTTTTCACATTTCCAAAGTAAAACACAACTGCCATGTTGTTTTCATGATTTCTCTGTAGAGATTCACTGTGACTCTTTGGAGACACCATCAAACGGCAACAAGATCGGCAGCAATGACGTCGTCGACTCGGTTTTGATGTTCTCCTGCAACTATGGATTTCGACTAAGCGGTTCTGCACAGAGAAGTTGTATGGAGACTGGCGTTTGGAACGGCACCGATGCCATATGTGATGGTGAATAGAGTAACACGACAAATATTTGTTTCAAAGTACTCGTAGAAAATGTTCCTATTTATGTTACATACCCTTTATTGCAGCTGGCCTATGAAAAAATGTAAATGAATCTACCAATACGTCACTTGTTTTGAGACAATGGATGTTTAATTAAGAACTGGGGGTATTGCAACGACCTTTTCATTCAACGCAACACGTTCTTATCGTCTTCTTCTTAGCACTGTCGACAATGCTCTTAGGTCACCATGTAGCTGGGCATTGATCGTATGGTCCTGTCATCTGACAGAATCCGAGTGTGGCGTCCATCGATCCAATTTTCGATATTGCGCATGCCAGTTTGATAAGCTTTCTCCAGTTCTACACTGGAGGGTGATATTTCATAGGCCATAAAATATATCAAATATACATTCCCGATGGATGTAATCGAAGGCTTTGGAGAAGTATATAAAACGATCGCCAGAGATAGTTGAGTTCCTTTCATGCCCTCCGTGATACGTGCCAGTTCACGCATCAGTGTCATAGTAGACCTTGCATGTCTAAAACCATTTTGATTCTAGCTTTGAAGTGGCTCAACGGGGCATACATTATTACATTTTTAATGTACACGATCTCGTTGTATTGGTGTTTAACTGTGCAAGTGTGTTTGTGTTTGATGTTTCCCTCACACTACTCTGCAAACAGAGTCTTCATATATTTCTAACTGTAACAATTATCTTACGTTGTCGTACGTCGCACCGTTTTTGACAATGGAATTAACCTTTCATGACCTAGTCCTGCTTTCACATTTCCAAAATAAAATACAAAAGCCATGTTGTCATGATTTCTCTGTAGAGATTCACTGTGACTCTTTGGAGACACCATCAAACGGCAGCAAGATCGGCAGCAATGACGTCGTCGACTCGGTTCTGATGTTCTCCTGCGACTATGGATTTCGACTAAGCGGTTCTGCACAGAGAAGTTGTATGGAGACTGGCGTTTGGAACGGCACCGATGCCATATGTGATGGTTAGTAGAGTAACACAACACATATTTGTTTCAGAGTACTCGTAGGAAATGTTCCTATTTATGTTACATACCCTTTATTGCAGCTGGCCTATGAAAACTTGTAAAATAATCTACCAATATGTAACTTGTTTTGAGACAATGGATGTTTAGTTAAGAACTGGGGGTATTGCAACTACCTTTTCATTCACCGTAACACGTTCTTATCGTCTCCTTCTTAGCACTGTCGACAATGCTCGTAGGTCACCATGTTGCTGGGCATTGGTCGTATGACCTTGTCATCTGACAGAATCCGAGTGTGGTGTCCATCGATCCAATCTTCGATATTGCGCATGCCTGTTTCATAAGCTTTTCCCAGTTCTACACTGGAGGGTGATATTTCATAGGCCATAAAATATATCAAATATACATTCCCGATGGATGTAGTCGAAGGCTTTGTAGAAGCATAAAACGATCGCCAGAGATAGTTGAGTTCCTTTCATGCCCTCCGTGATACGTGCCAGTTCACGCATCAGTGTCATAGTAGACCTTGCATGTCTAAAACCATTTTGATTCTAGCTTTGAAGTGGCTCAGCGGGGCATACATTAGTACATTTTTAATGTACACGATCTCGTTGTATTGGTGTTTAACTGTGCAAGTGTGTTTGTGTTTGATGTTTCCCTCACACTACTCTGCAAACAGAGTCTTCATATATTTCTAACTGTAACAATTATCTTACGTTGTCGTACGTCGCACCGTTTTTGACAATGGAATTAACCTTTTCATGACCTAGTCCTGCTTTCACATTTCCAAAGTAAAACACAACTGCCTTGTTGTTGTCATGATTTCTCTGTAGAGATCCACTGTGGCTCTTTGGAGACACCATCAAACGGCAGCAAGATCGGCAGCAATGACGTCGTCGACTCAGTTATGATGTTCTCCTGCGATTACGGATTTCGTCTCAGTGGTTCGGCTCGGCGGAATTGTACCGATGTTGGCGAATGGAACGGCGTGGAAACCATGTGTATTGGTAAGTCGATGCACCCGTCGAGATAATATTCATCATTAAGCATTATCTACTTTCAAGCTATGTATCTATTTTGTTCTCTTATTTTTACATTGATATTATGTTTTGTAGATTAGTCTTTTTAAAGCATGTATTAACAAGAATGGGGACAGTGTTTAATAAATATATCATATCAACTGTCCAAAAGAAATGTAAAATATTTACTCTTAAAAATACATACATGTACAAATTGCTTACGTGGAAATAAACATTCATTCATTCATTCACACACCAGTCCTTTGTTCGTGGATGTTTAAAAAACACGGGTGTCCGACGAACACTTGGGAATGAGGGGCATTTGGAAATTGCTACAGAAAAACAGGATAGTGATATATCAAAGGCTAAGTTTTAAAAATATGCATTATGGTGTTATGTTTGGTTCTCTTTTTAATTTTTTTAGAATAAATACAAAACATACAGCATTAACGTAATAAATGCAAAACATACAACATTAACGTAACAAAATGAAAATAACACATATTCATGTATCATAATGAATGCATCAAATTGAATTAACCGATCCAGAGTTTGACGTCGTCACAATCTTAATTATCTTCGCCTTAACAACCAGTTAGTCTACGTATGTACATCAAAGTACTAGGACGTCATACATCTGCTAGATCAAACTTTTCCACATTCTGGTCTCGCTGAAACAACTTTACCCAAAAATAAATGTTTGGGCTAGAAATGCAACGAATAAATACTATGAAATGTCCGACAGCAGCGGCCATGTTTGTTACTTTGACGGGCCTCGTTGCTAGGCAAGAGGCTATTGACGCAAATCGTCTCTAAATATGGCATATTGTTCTCGTTGAAAGTACGTAGTTTGTGTCAGTTTGCGCCGGGATCCACATTTAACCACATTTGCATGATGAGTTGTATCATACACACATGCATACACACATATATGCATGCACGCACACACGCACACACGCACGCACGCACGCACGCACGCACGCACGCACACACACACGCACGCACGCACGCACGCACGCACGCACTTACACACACATTCTCTCAGGACGGACATTATATGTCATTTAGCTATACCTGTTCGACAGATTTATCACAAAGAAGTCCGTTTCAGAAATCCACTGCAGTTCCTTGAAGACACCGTCTTGCGGCGTCAAGAGCTGCGTCAGCTCGGTCGTTGGTTCCGTTGCCACCTTCTCCTGTAAAGACGGATTACGTCTGACTGGTTCGACTCGACGACA